>MU186569.1:44006-84458 GCA_016904865.1 Pissodes strobi | reverse complement strand
ATTTACTTCATATGCCGATGACTAGACGATACTTTGGATGAATAAAAATTCTGTAAATCTAGAGGCGGATGTCAGTAATGATCTGATTAAGGTTAAAAAGTGGAACTAATATTATTACTTTTAAATGTTCTTTTAATGACTTTTCACTTGGCATTCAAACTATAAATAATCTTAGCGTTAATAAATTCTTTGGGATTTATATTGATAATCAGAGATAAAGAGAGATTTATATTGATAACAAGCTGAAATTTGAATCTCACTTAACCCACTTGGTAGAAAACTTACATCAAGCTGCTATGCAATTAGAATTATCTCTAATAGTTTAGACTTTGAAACGGCAAAGAGTGCTTATGTCTCACTGGTCAATGAAGTCTTATTTAAAATATGGGATATGTTTTTGGGGTCACTGTGACAATTACCCATTAACTTCATTATATGTGTTGCGAAAAGGGACACTTAAGATTCTATGTAAGGTTAACATCAGGAATTCGAGTAAACCCTTGTTTATCTCCAACAAAATACTAACTTTACCTTGCATATTCTTGTTGGAAACATGTTGTCTAATGCATAAAAAATATAAAAACCTCATCAATTCTCCTTCTGTGCACAACACTAGAAAAACATTTAAAACAAATTTGCCGATTCCAGCTTACGGTCTGACAAGAAATTCAATATTTTTCAATCACCTACCGTTGCAATCAGAAAAAATCAAAGTTATAAAAACTTTAGAAAAGAAGCTAAAGCTCTATTGCTTTCTAAGGCCTTCTACTCAATTGATGGCTTTTTTAATTACCGATTTGACTGAATAATGTTATTTTATTGTTATTGTTCTTTTTTTGTTCTGTTTACTGTGATTTAATATTGCTTTATTGCGATTGGAAACAAAAGAATGATGCTTTTAGTTATTTTTCTCTTCTAGTCAAAAAAATTCCTTCCATCCAAATACTTTGCTCTTAACTCAAAGTCATTGTTTCTTTTGTAACAAATTTTTCATTCTTTTGGTTTTAAATGCTTTTGAGAGAACATTATTGACATTGTCTAAAGTTTACACTTTCTCCAAATTATAAGTCTTTGACACAAGTTCTCAAACGGTTCGGTTGACATTCGCTACCGACGCGATCCCCGCCATGCCTGAGCTCGTGGCCACCCGAGATTAACCGAAAACTCGCTTGCCAGCACGATTGTATGTTGCATCATCAGCATAGAAATAGGACTCCTAGAAGGCTGATAGAGTGAGAAGTCCCTCACGGAGAAAGGGAGAAAACAATAGGGGTTGGGTGATAATACGCTTGCGCGGGCATGTAAATAAGGACCTTATATTTACTTACTTACATGCAGTTTATATAACAACACCGTTGCCAAACTAGGAGAAATTTACCGTTTTATGTGTATTTTAATTAGATGACTACTGAAAAACGTGGGAAGTAAACCCCGAAACGGAATTTTTTTAAATCTGTTTCATATTATAAATTTACTCTAATATATTCGAAGTATATGTTGCTAAGATTTTTGATTATATTATGTTAATAATTTTTGTGTTACGTTAAAACCTAGTACTTTACATATCTTATACTTGGCAACGTTGCGAGATTGCAAGGACGTGGATCCGATCGGACGCCATCATGAATTCTTGTTTTCTTTGCTTTTCGACTTTCGATGTTCAGTTTTGTAAAGAGTTCTTGTGTTTTTTATTATTGCAGTGTATTTGATAGTACTATAATTGGTTTTCGGTGTTATTTGAGAAAAATTCCTTCAACTTAATACTCAACATGCCCTTATACAGACAGGCACGCGCAAAAGCTACGAAACTCAGGGTTTCTGTCTTACACATGGATATTTTGTCTCTCTTCCTTCGTGAGTAGATCTGCTTATATACTCTTATATATTAGCCTTCTAGGAGTCCTATTTCTATGATCATCAGCCTAGGTCGGCGGTCGGCGTTGTTTACACAAGTCCAGTATGTCTGCGTCGTTAGTATCGATTTAAACCTCCATAATTTTTGTGTTCTGTTGCCTGTTCTGGTTCTGCATTTAGTCCTAGACTAGAATGAGTGAATTGGGCGATTTTGAGAGCCTACTTGAAAAGTGGCGTTTAGGCCACATGCTAGAAACATTTCGAGGTAAGCACCTAAATTGATATACCGTAGGTTAATTAGTTTTAGAGTGTATTTATCGCTTGAAAATCTAATAATTAGACATGAATGCAGACAAAAGACAATACTGCCATAAACGCCGGCACATTGTTTTAATTCCGCAACCTTAAGATATCTGTTTCTTCTTGGCACCTATATACCTACATACATTTGAAAACAAAAACAATAAAACGTGTAACTATATCGGCATTCTTTGTGGTGGCGTTATGTGTCATGGCGTGTCTTCTCTTTCATCTCGAAGCTTCTTCCTACATCTGCATGTAGAAATTAATTCTTTTGTATCAATGTCGCGAGGATATTTATGTGAAAATTCATTTATTACGCTCGAAGGCGTTAGCTATTTGATATTAGTAAATATCGTTTGTTTTAAAGTCTGCTGTTTTGAAACAAAAAGCAGCGAAATAATACAGGGCGTCAATTTGAAAAGTTTCAATACGAATATCTCGCAAACTAAGAGTTTAAAAAACGCGATTTGGCACGAATGCTATACAGATAGGGGGGACTAGAACCATCATACTTTAGCCAAGGGATGAGTTGGTTATTTAAATTTGATCTGGAAAATGTTTAAAAATTGCACTGCAAAACACTTGGATTCCAAAAACATTTTGTGTGCGAACTTTATAGATGATTTTTGCATATTTTTTTAGATGTAACTTAAGATGCCAAAGATAGATATTTGGCTTAAAGGAAACCATCAGGAGCTACTGAATGACGTGTTGGAACATTGGAAAAAGTCTCTGCCTGTAAGGAAAATCTCTGGCTATGCAACAATCAAGGAATTTTTAGTGGCCTGGCTGAATGCTGATTTTTATAAAACTTATGGTTTTGCTAGTAGCACATAGGTACTTATCCCTTGGGGTTAGTCTTACATCATTTTATTTCATTATTTTTGTACTGGTATGATTATTTGTACCTTAATCACCAATATCACTATTATTTGTTTAATAATAGCAATATTTCATATCATATGTTTTACATATATAAAGAAGTTTGTATGAATATATTTGTTTTTTTAAGGTTCGTGCAAGTCTTCTCTCAAGGATATTATAGAACTCTACAAGAGGTTGTTATGTATTTAAATTTAAATTTTTAATTAGATTTTTACCAATTCAATTTTTTTTTACCTTTACACATTAGAATTTTATCTAACATCATTTGAAAACCAGCAATGGATTTATGTTGAGGAGTATCACTATTCACTATTTAAAGAAAAAGGATAATTGTTTCACTAGAGAACGCAATATTTGAAAACAAAAATACAGCGTAATCATAAGATTTTAGATTGAACACTTGCTGGTTTTATAACAAAAGCAAACAGTAGCTTTGTCAATGAGTTTTTTTTTACTTCCGACAATAAAGCGTGTTTTGAAAAGTTCCTATACAGTTTTTCGATAGGAGTTCAAATAAGGTAGTTGTTCGATAAAATGTAAAGTTCGTCTGAAAATTTAAATTTTTCTGGGATCTGAAATTCTTTGTATTGGGGAACGTGAACTCGGAATAGAACTCATCTTTAGGCAAGTCCGAGTTCGACGAAAATCAGCCGTCGGGGGTTTTCGGTGATAAGACATGAGACGACCGAATCTGGACATTAGAAAGTCAAGACCCCTAGGGGCGAGGCTGTGCGAAAGAAAAAAAGGCGATATGACGTCCGAAAGGGTTGACGTTCGACAGGGATGTCCGGCGGTCGCCCCTTAAGCCGTTAAAAGTATTTTGAACCCTAAGGGTTTCATTTAGAGGCCGATATTTTGCGACGTCCAAAATCATAGTTAGATTATTTTGGGTTAGTTTGGGTTAAGGGCGGGTTAAGTGCGGGTTAAGTTTGGGTTAGTTTGAGTTAGTTTGGGTTAGTTTGGGTTAGTTTGCGTTAGTTTGTGTTAGTTTGGGTAGCGCGCTCGTCTCAAAGCTAGGTAAAGTTAGTTTCGATTATTTTTGCTAAATATGGAATACGGAAGACAAGCGCGCCTTGTCTTTACTTTGGTTAATTACGTTTAGTTTGGGTTAGTTTGCGTTAGTTTGAGTTGGTTTAGGTTATTTTGCGTTAGCTTGTGTTAGTTTGGGCAGCTCGCTCGTCTCAGTGCGCTTGTTTGGCTAGTTAAAGTTAATTTCGATTATTTTTGCTAAATATGGAATACGGAAGACAAGCGCGCCTTGTTTTACTTTGGTTAATTACGTTTAGTTTGGGTTAGTTTGCGTTAGTTTGAGTTGGTTTAGGTTATTTTGCGTTAGCTTGGGTTAATTTGGGTTAGTTTGGGCAGCTCGTTCGTCTCAGTGCTCTTGTTTGGCTAGTTAAAGTTAATTTCGATTATTTTTGCTTAATCTGGAATACGGAAGAAATTTTCGGAGCTCCTCCTGTCTGCTCCCTCGACTCTTGTTATGTTGACGTCGCGGTTCATCTAAGTGTCAAAATTTTGCTTTCTACTTAAATATTTTTTTGTGATTAGGGAAGGTTATTGATAAAGTATAGCATTTGACTCACGTATAATTATTCACTATTATACACTCTTATAATTTTATCATTCGATACGCAAGCTGCTCTGTAATAAGCATCCTCGTTTACTATGACTTACATTGTATCTACACTCTTAATTACCTGAACTCTCATTTGAAGATGAAAAAAGATCCAGGATTGGAGAATTTGGCAATTTTCCAAGCGACAAGTAGCGGTTTCTGCAGATTTTATGGGAGATTTTAAAGTAAATCATTACTCTAAACATCAAATTTGTAGCAGGTCATTTCAAAATAAAAAAAAATGCTTCTATTTCATAATATTTATCTCGCCTTGCTAAAGTTTTCGCTTCTGCTGTATGGTGTTAATCACACACCGTCCTTCTTGCAGCCTTGTTTTTTTGGTAAATCTGGTAATTTCAATGTTACTATAAATATAAATCCAGAAATGCTTGTGACTGATGCTATGTATCAAAATTCGACAGATGGCATAACCTAAAAATAGAATTGCGCACGTGATTTAAAAATGGCAAGTGATAGATGCTATTTGTGAAAATTGACAGCTGGCAGGTGGCACACCTTAAAAATTACGTGGCCAATCTTGCCGAAAATTGACAGATCACTTGGGTCAAATGCAAAATTTGAGAGGTGATGTCACACTCAAAGAAATGGCGTTGGACACATGAACGAAAAACTATAAAATCTGGCAGCGCACGCAAGTTTTGTCAAGTTTTGACATATACTTTTTACCATACTTTCCTAGGCAACCTCTCAATCTGATCACAAAATTGACATAAAAAACGTTCTGAGAAATGTCTTATTAAATATCGTGATTCAGCTCTGTTTTAACTACGCCACTGCAGTAGATTGCAATGTATACCAAATTATGCAGACCAATAAAAGAAACCACCCTTAATATTCACATTTTAACAGTTTTTTAGATATCGGAGAAAGTTTTTTAACAGCTTTTGAAATTAGCCTGTATAAAATATTAATTTGTAAAGAGGGTCATTAACATATTGCACGCCCGCCTCCATAAAAAATCTTGTCCGCATGAATTAAAAAGAAATAAAATTCTAAGGGAATTGATTTATAATATTTGGTTTATGTGAATATTTATGCTATGATTAGAATACAAGAAAGTTGTCTTTTCGACCTTTGAAAAAGTTATGTAAAAAAACACGCAGAGAAAGATAACGTTTTTTAAAACATACGAAGAGATTGATATGTGGGTGTAAATCATTTGTTATTTACTTTTATATCGTGAACAATATGTATATAAAGCCCATATCAAATCAGCCAAACTAGAGAAATCATGACGAAGATTAAAACTCTACATCTTGATATTGTAGCTCTTGTTCAACGTCTTGATTTTGAGAAAAATCAGGTCTCAGTATTGATCTAGCTTTCTCTAGGGAAGATTAAGGCCAGTCTTGATCTTCCCTAGACATTGTATCTGCAAGTGGCTTTTGCGACTGTGCTGCCATAGCGATGTAGTCATTGAACTAATCTTTGGAGGGGCATTCAAATGATGACTGGTTTGAAATTTTAATGGTTTTTGAAATAGAGCAGTGCTCTGAAACTTTCTAAATTTGCTATTTTGAGTAACTATCATTCCAACATTTCAATTTTGGAAAAAAATGTGTGCAAAATCTTTCAAAATTTAAGTTTTGGAATGAGAGTTATTGAAAAATAGCAATTACAGCAAGTTTGGGAATACTGCGCAAATGTTTACTATTTAGCAAATATTTGATAACCAGGCATATTGGTGACAAATAAAACAATATCAATGTAGGTAAATAATATGCAACGTCTTGATTTTGAGAAAAATCAGGTCTCAGTATTGATCTAGCTTTGTCTAGGGAAGATTGGCAAGTCTTGAGCCTAGCGAATAAAAGAACGGTGTGTATTTAAAACTACATGACAGAAGTGAGTAATTCAAAAGGTAAGAATTTGCTCCAGTTTGTTCGGTTTAAAAATATAGAGACGTGTCGTGTCAAAACTCGACATGGCGAAAAGTTTAAATTCCACTAGCTCAGCCTGTATAAAAGACATCATCATTTCTATATTTTCTTGTACGATATTTTATGTAAATTCTTGTCAAGCAGTCAATTTTTCTATAGATAAATACTGTTAAAAAAAAATCATTTATTTGAGCTAAAAATTTAGGTGTTTACATTTCCCTTTAAAAGTAATTTTTCCCGAAATTTTCAATGCAGAGAAGCTTCTTGAGCGTTTTTCTCCTCTAAAGTACGTGCCGAACTGCGGTTTCGTTTTTTTTCCGCTTTATATATGTATGTACGTCAAAAGAAATACTCGTCATATGCCGATTCTCACCAATTTCAATTCAAAGTTTCTGAAGAGCGTCAAAAGGAACGTGTCTCGAAAATTTCATCAAAATGATATTTCTTCGACAGTAAAATTATCCTGCATTAAAGTAAATTTTGAAAAATCGCGCGTGACTCGGAAAATCGGATCGCCAAAACAAATGATCGTTAGCTGTCTGGAAGTGTTGCCTTAAAACGTTTCAAATCCTAAATTACCACCTGCCGCCGTATTCAAGAAAGCTGACCTGAATTTGGCCACTGACAATTTGGTAATGAATATCAATCAGCACAGATTTTTTTTAGCTCACGCCTTCTTTCCATCCCCAATTAATTATTTCAAAGCAATATAATCTTCTGGTGCTCCTCTCCAGTAGCATTCGTGGCATCAACAAGCCATATAACATTACGTTGTAGATATTGCTGTTATATGCTTGCTAGCATAAGTAGCTAGTTCTCCGTCAGATGCCTGAATTATTGTTCCATTTTTACTTCGATCTTTTGCTATTCTTCATACCTTAATTGTTACTATTGCATATTTTTAAAATTTTGCCTCCAGGGTGTGAATTTTCAGGTCGCTGGAACATGTGGGTGATTTTTACGCCATGGAGACAGTCGGATGTTTTTGGAGAATACAATAAATTCTTTTTACAACTCCTCTTCCCCAGTGAGAGCTGTTCCTCGATTGCGTGAATTCACGCTTCCTACCTGGTAATGCTTCTCTCAATCTATTTTCTAGTGGTAGATAATTGGAGGAGTGCAATCTTCACTGACTAAGTGCTCGCACTTATCCAATATTTAAACATTCACTATTATACTTTTATTATTTCACCATGTGGTTCAATAATATATTACATATCGAGGAGCCAAGATTAGCATCTAGTCGAACTTCAACTTTCCAACTTTGAACGTAACGTTGCGCATGCGTATTTTATATTTTGGATTGAATGTCTTACTGCTGCTCCCCGATTGGATTTAAGTAAAAATAGGTGCTACCCATAAATAATTGTTTGTGTAAATCTATATCAGCATTTTTCAAAGCCTCAACACCATGTGAAATATAAAGATATTATGCATAATTTAGGAATAAAGTCTAAGAAATTTTCTCAATTCTCAGATACCAGATGGGTATCAAAATTTGAAAGTTGTGCCGTCGTAAAAAAATTGTTATCCTGCTCTTATAAATCTACTTCAACAAGAAACTGATGAAAGGCGAAGCGAACAAGCTTTTATAGTAATTATTGGTATATTGTCGTCTATGAGCCAACCAAGTTTCATTGTTCGTTTAATAGTGTTAGAAGAACTTCTTACCACACTTAATATTTAGTCTGAAGCAGTACAGTGAAAAAGCACCACTTTGGTGAGTGCTGCCAAGGTGGTTGAAGGAGCTATATTGACTTGAAACTCCAAGAGAGCAGACTCAACCTATGCAGTTATTCTAAAAAAAAACGTTGTTTTTGCGAATGATGCGGATCTAAGCTTAGAATACCCAACGTGCAAAAGAAAGAAGCAAATTTCTTTACAACTCAAAGACTATGAAACAGATTTTGGAAGGTGGAGATATTCCAAATCAGCTAACTTTTTTATAGAATCTTAGATTCTATTATAGGATTCTTAAAAACAAGATTTTCAAACGAAAGTCTTATTATAGGAAGGGCATTAGATTAATTTTTAAAAGTGAATTCTGTATCATCAGCAACATGCGAAAGATCATTTTCAGTGATTATATTGATATTTATATTGGTTAAGATTAGCTATGTTTCGAGATATATTTTCAGTACTTGCGGTATTGTTTCTTCGGAGAGGTTTAAAAATAGATTTAATTTGGAGATATTCCAAATCAGCTAAGTTTTTTATAGAACCTTAGACTCTGTTATAGGATTCTTAAAAACAAGATTTTCGAAAGTCTTATTATAGCAAGGGCAGTAGACTACTTTTTAAAACTGAATTTTGTATCATCCGCAACATGCGAAAAATCATTTTCAGTGATTATATTGATCTTTAAATTGGTTAAGATTAGCCATCTTTCGGGATAGATTTTCAGTACATGCGGTATTGTTTCTTCAGAGAGATGTAAAAATAGATTTAAATAAAGTAATAGGCGAGTATGCCCTAAAAGAGGTAAAAATGTCTTTCTTTTTTCTTTGAAATTGCATTTATTTTCAAATCAGCTTTATCTTTTCTATCATTTTTATGTACTTAAGATTTTTTGACTGTGACAAAATTTGGGCGAGGCTTCCAAAAATTGCCTCCAGCACTCGTATATGCAGGGTCCAGTGCCTGAACCCCCCAAAATTCAGGGTTTTGGGGGTTCAGGCAGTTGGAAATCAACTCTTTGGCTACAATTCGATGTCTAAATTTCCTTACAAAATTGCTTGCTTTTGAAAACTTCCTAAGACGGAAACGTACACGGCTCATGAATTCAGAAGAACGGCAGCTGCAATGCTGGTTAATAGTGATGGAGCAGATTCTTTATAGCTGAAGCGCTTGTCCAGTACAGTACAGTTGCTGAAAGTTATGTGGATGCATCTGTAGGTAACCAATCCAAATCATAAATATGATATTTTCAACAACTCTGCCATTATCGTCCTGTAGCAATTCAAGCTTTCTACCACCCATTCTACGGGGCCTGACAGTGGACAAGACATAATATTCTCTTGCCATGGAACTTCAAATCATCAGGGTGGCCTCTTAAAAATTTTGGTTAAAGTCAAATTTGACCATTCATTTGAACAAATAATATGTGATAATATGTTTAACTATTGTTGTTAGTGGTCGTGTTAATTCTACGTATTTATTATATAAGAATTGTTCAATAAAGATATTGTATAAATTTGTTGCTTTACTGAATGAGTGGGAGCAAAGAGAGAATAACACTAGTGGTGGAAATGAGTGAGGGTAATGTGTGATGGAAATGGAAGTGGGAAATAAACGTAGGTAACGTGACACTTTCAGACCTTCAATAAAGCTATTATGTCAACATTATATGTATGGTTGCAAATAAAGATATTTATGTATGTAATATTTTCACATCAACTGCTCGTTAAAAAATGAAAAACACAGTTTTAGCATCATTCCTAAATTGGTATAATTTGTAAAGAAAATGGCCAATTTTTAGGAGCATTTTTGGCGATTTCATTGAGATTTCATGCAGAGGTGGCGCTTTGCGTTTAATAGGATATTTGGGATATTTTATCGGGCTAAGAAGAATGTGGTCAAAAAATTGAAAAAGTTAAACTGTCGTATTTGTACGAATACTTGTTTATTATTTTGCATAATAGGCGCGATTTGAAGTGCAAGTCGATATTTCGAGATATATGTGTCAGTTTCGTATTGGATGTTCTCTGGCAAAAATATCAACTTTTTTATTACGCATGCATCATAATCAACGATTATCGCACGCTGCAGCGTGCTTAAAATGATATTTATGATGCGCCTACTTTTTTAAAGGTTGCTATAGAAACATTTGATCATGTCAAATGTGACAGATTAATATATTCGTCAATATATCCCATCCCTTAAGTTTAATATTTAAAACATTTTTGAGATTATGATGCATTCGTAATAAAAAATAGCGTATGATATACGTGTATAAGAGGCCTTTATAGCCCTTGCGACTTACAAAACACTCCGCTGCGCGTCGTGTTTTGAAATATTTCGCGCGTGCTTTAAAGGCCCTCTTATACACTTATATCATAATATACTATTATCCCAATAATAATTTCAGCATTATTTTTAAAGTTTTGTAGTTGTAAACGAATTGAGGGATCTTAACAAACTTCCCATATGCATGAAAATCGTTCCATTTAGGGTTCATCTCAGGAAACCGGCTTGACCGAACATGGAAATTTGTATATTATATTGTGAACTATTAGAAACATTTAAACTACTAATCAATTATAACCCTGTCCAAATTTTGAACTTGAACTTATAATATTATATAAAATTATAAACAACGCGACTGGACAGCGCGAATAATTATGAACATTAAAGTAACAATGGTCAGCAGATTTTATAATATCAATAGTCAAGTAGACCATGCATCAGCCCGAGAAGCTATTGTCTCTCACGTATTCCGCTCTCACCTACCGCAGACCACAGGGCCGTAGAAGGGGCTCTAACTATATTGTAATCTCCAGACTCAACCCGTTGAGTGCAGTTCACAGGACCGTACCGCTCTCAATGAACTTTATTATAATTCAGGGTATTTGACCAATAAACAATTCAAATCACGCCACAACCAAGAGAACACGCGTGTTTTAGTCATCGGATATAACGTAAACTCATTAATAATTCTTTGACCAATAGACGTTGTTATTGTTTTACCGAGGTATCTTCTTTATTATCTCTTCTCATCTGACATATATCGATCCATAATCTAAGCTATATACCTAGGCGTGGTGTCGCGAATAATTAATCGTGACAATATAGAGTGAAGAAGAAAGCAGAAGAGAAATTGAAAATGTGTAAGTTGTTTTTGTTTACGGTCACATTTCCATTACCTTAACTTTATCCACATATGCTCTATAACATTGATATCGAAAACTCTTGCAAGCCACGTCATGCTACTCAATGTTTCTCAAAAGGTTCTTGAATATTCTCGCTCTATATGAGCGAGCCATCAAGTTTTATTTTGGCAATTTCAACAATGGCAATCAAAAACAAAATGATAGAGTGGTTGCCTATCAACGAAATCTCAAGGTTACTAGATCTTAAAAGACACAAGCTTCCAAAGCCAGAAAAATGTATTAACAGCATTTCCGGCATACTTTTAGATTAATCGCATTTTTTTCCTTTCTAACATGTACAATGGGACATTCAGTAAAATGTTGGATGTGCTTGGATAGACAAAACATTTGATTATTGATAGAAATAATATTGCTAATTAAATTACATAAAGCAGAATTTTGTAACTTTTTACATGAAATGGCCTTTTTTGATTTTTTTTGTCAGAAGGCTTCAATTAAAATCTCAGAAAAACGCTTTAAAATATTGACCTGGACTTTAAATCGCCAGAGCACTACTGATGAAACCCAAACAGCTTAAATTTTTTAAAATTTTTAACTACTTTCTTGTCAGCTCTGACGTAAAATCTCAATGAAGTGATCATTCAGGACCTGACAAGTGTTTTTTGATACTTTTCAGTTTTCAGCACGGATGTTATAAAATTGACCTGAAATCAAAGCACGCAATATTGTCTTTATTTAATAAAATTACAATACTCTCTTTATTTAACGTCTTTTGATAATCTGCTTGAAACGACCTAATGCTTTCTATGATTGTCTTCAAAGAATGCTAATAAGTAGTTCTGAATTTTTAATGTATGTTTGCTGTTCTTGCATTCATTTGATAAATGGTCTACTGGTTTCATCTATATAAAATTTCTACAGTCACTTAACATCGTAAAGTACTGACACCATGAGCCTAATGAATAAAAATGTAGCCAATACTTTTTCTTATAAAAGCAAAGTGATTGCTTGAAAGCCAATGAATAAAAACCGAAGTAATTGGTTTTGCTTCCAGCAATTGCTTAAAATTACATGAATTATTTCTACCAAAGCTTTTTTTAAATAATAGAAGCAATCGCTACCATTTGCTGAAAATGTGATGAATTAATTGTACGAATTGCTTTTTCTATTGTAGCAATTGCATTAAACTTTATTGCCCATTTGCTCGGTAACAGCCAACTTTCGGTCTATTCGGCATATACATGTGAGTTCTTCTTTTTTTTTGTCTGTTAATTATTAAGACTGAATAAATGAATGTGCGTAAAACAAAAATATACAGTGCACATAAAAATTGCAGAGACTTCTGAAAGGCTAGGGGATGCATCACCTATAACTAACATGAAAGTCTTTCTGCGGCAATTATGGTCGAATCCTGGCTATAAAAATTCTGTAGCTGGAGAACTCGGTGTTCTGCAGCTTTAGAGAAGGCCAACATCTTTATTAAATTTTCTAGGAATGCTGAAGCTGTTGTGGAAGCTATTGTGGTCAGAAATATACCGTTTTCCAAATGTCATCGGAAAAATTGTACATACGTTAGGAATTCAAAGTTTTCAAGAATGTGTAAAATATCTTTACAAGTACAGACTGCCAATGGCTAGGCGAGAAGAATAATTCTTGTAGCTAGACTCTGTACAAGATAGCAAGATTTTCAACAATTCTAACATATACAACATCCTTAAGAACAGTGCAGAAGGCTGTGTATTATTAGGGGACGATGACTACTCCATATCGCCTTGAATTATGACTCTCTTGAGAAATAAAGCAACCCAACAGCAGCAAAATTATCATAACTTGCAATAATCGAACGTTGTTTTGGGTAGTTAAAAGCAAGGTTTCCGGCCGTTCAGTATATAGTTAGAAGTAAATTAAAAAAAAATACCACTGATGATAAATGCCGGCATTGTATCTCATAATATCCCTAAACATTTACATAGTGAAGATTTTCATTTTAATCAACAAGTTAATTTTGAAATTGACACACAAAATAACGCCAATCTGACAACAACTCTGGTTCTGGAATTAGGACAACAAATAAGAGAATCAATAACTGAAATGCTCTTCAATAATCCTGTAATTACCTAGTATCTAAGTTCATTATATTCTCTTTTTTATCAGATTAATTAAACATTAGAAATAAACGCAAATACTTCCACACTCATTGGTTTTGCCACAGAACTAAAAAAAGGAACATAGTTCCGCCACAGAACTAGGAAATCTGGAAGGTCAATATTTTCGCATGAAAAGTGGCCTTATCTTATCTTTTCTAGAAAAAACAAAACCAGCATATTTTTTGTCTGAGTAATTGGTAAGTAAGTCCAGAATTTAAAGAAAATAAATTGAGGCAAAAATTCATCCCCTCCACTCTTAATATGGAGCAAATTTAAACTTAACCTTACCACGTATAATATTCGAACAACGAGATCAACCGAACATCTGGAAGAACTAGAGGTGGTACTATCCCATATCAAATGGAACGTCTAGGGCCTATGCGAAACTAGATTACCTGACGAAAAATGCGTCACACTGAAATCAGGACACCTTTTGTATCGAAACAACAGGGAGGAAAATTCACACATTGACGGAACAGCGATAATGATTCATAAGGGTATAAAGCAGCTCGTTACTAAGAAGAAATCCATATCGAGTGGAGTCATTTACATAGTGATGAAAATATCGGAAAGATATAGTATCCAAATAATTCAAGCATATGCCCCTACAATCTCTGCACCCGATGATGAGATAGAAAACTTCTACGAAGATATTTCACAAGCGCTGGCCATAGAAACAGCACACTACAATTTCATTATTGGCGATTTCACTGCCAAACTAGGAGTACCAGTTGGAAACCGAAATCAATATGTGGGTAAATTCGGAGTGAATTCTATCAACGAACGAGGAGACAGACTTATCAATTGTCTCCAAAAAGAAAGGATGTACTGTATGAACTCCTTCTTCAAAAAACCAGAAAAGAGACGTTGGACTCAAATACGAAAAACGAGATCTATTACGTATTGACGAATAGAAAGCTTACTGCGAAGGACGTATCGGCCCTAAATCGCCTTGATACTGGTAGCGATCACAGGTTGATAAGAGTTAAAATAGTCATAAACATGAAAAGGGAACGAAATAAGTTAATTAAAATGCAGGAAAACCTTCAAAAATTCCAAGCTAGACTCAACAAGGAATTGTACAATAAAGAAGCATTGAACAGCTTGAATATAGACGACCTAGAAAATAAAATAAGTGCTGACATTAGAACGAATACCAAAAGGTATGTACCACTACCAAGAAAAATAACTAGAAAATAAAAAGGAGACTAGAGAAGTCATGCGAAGAGAAGGATCTGCCTGATATCACCATACAAGGAGTAGAACTAGCATTGTCTCAAATGAAAGACGGTAAAGCACCAGGAGAAGATGGAATTACATCGGAAATGATAAAACTTGGTGGAAGCACCAATAAATATCTAACAGAAGGCATAATACCCCAAACATGGCAGAATGCCCAGGTGATTTTGCTGTACAAAAAGGGAGATAAGTTAAGAATCGACAACTATCGGTCTATTAGCTTACTTCCCCATCCGTACAAACTTCTGACAAAGATAGTAACAAATAGACTTACAACCAGATTAGATAACGATCAGCCCCCGGAACAAGCTGGCTTCCGTAAAGGTCATAGCACAATAGAATATATACAATCCGTCCGCACGATAATAGAAAAATGCAACGAGTACAACGAGCCACTTCACCTCGCATTTGTTGATTATAATAAAGCGTTTGACTCCGTAGAATTGTGAGCTATTTTTAAGGCAATGAACAATGCAAGAATTGACTCTTGCTACAGGCAGTTTCTTAAACATATATATGAAAATGCGACAATCGCCGTTAAAATCACGTAAGAAATTAAAATAAACAAAATTCAAATAAAAAGAGGAGTAAGACAAGGGGACACCATCTCCCCAAAGCTGTTCACACTTGCACCGGAAGATGTTTTTAAAATTCTAGACTGGAACAAGAAAGGCATCAAAATTAGCGGCAAACATTTGAGCCCTCTGCGTTTTGCGGATGATATAGTGCTCTATAACCAGAATATAATGGAATTACAAGAGATGTTGGAAAAACTTCAAAGAGAATATGCAAGAATAGGATTAACCATGAATTTAAATAAGACAAAAGTCATGACACCTGACAATATACAAATGCATATAGGAGACCGAATCGTTGACAACGTATCATTCAATGGAGGCCTCGCATATATAAACGCAGCGTTGGCAGACCACAGTTACGCTGGCTCGACGATATCAAAAACAAAGTGGAAAACAGATGGCATCAACTGGCATAGGACAAAGAGGCATGGAAGAATATAGGAGAGACCTATGAAGGAGGAGTGGACTGTGAAGGGTTGCTGAAAGAAGATGAAGAAGAATTTGAGCCGTTTCCAAGAAAATCGATTTTTAGTTTTTTTTAGAAGAGTAAAGTGACCATTAACGATGTTCAATTCGTTATTTGCCTTAATAAATGGTAAACGTGTAGAAAATTTATGGAAAACCGTTGGAGCCCTTTCTGAAAATTTCCTGTTGTATACGATATAATTTCAGATGCTCTAGTAAAACTGATCGATGCATTTCAGCAGTTGGTAATATTTTTGTGTCATGATTTCAGGTGATATATTAGATATTTAAATTTTTTTAGGAATAGCTGCAGCTTAACAAAACATACATTATATAAATTTTATATATTCTACCTGGTATTTTTTTTTACATAGGGTTCTTCTGTACATTCCAAATTTCTAATAATAAATTATTTTTCCCAAGGCATTGGTTTATTTTGCCTGTCTTATTAACTTCAAATATCTTTTTATATCTGAATTCGTATTTCTAATTTTTTTTTATAGCTGTTTTGTTGTAAGTGAGACGTTACAGATATCTTTATATTGCTGTATAATGGTTAAAGTGGGCTTGTTTTCTACTTTGATTTTAGGAAGGTAAGATTAACTTCTCTCTGCAAAATTTCATGTACTGTCCTAATATCTGTGGTTCTTTGCAACGTGGTAGTATTATTTCATATTCGTAAGTTTTATCGAGAATTTTGAGGTTATGTTTACACGTGTCTTGACATATTTTAGTGCGTTTTAAATTTGTGACCTTGGTGTGCGGGTGCAAATATGACACGTAGCCCCATTTTCAGGAAGGAAAGACGCCTCATGCTATTTTTTAAGTCTCTTGTTTCGCTATGATTTTTATTAA
Organism: Pissodes strobi; assembly: GCA_016904865.1. NCBI lineage: Eukaryota > Metazoa > Arthropoda > Insecta > Coleoptera > Curculionidae > Pissodes > Pissodes strobi. Next base: position 67,784 of record MU186569.1, on the reverse strand, counting down.
ATTAAATTAAATTAAATTTTTATTAGAAAAATGGTACGAAAATATCAAAGGCAATGCACGCCCAAGGGCCTTGTGAAATGAAAAATAATTGCAAGAAGCCACTAATAAAGTGAGTTTCGGTGTGATATCCTAAAAAGAAGCTCATAAGCGTTATCATGTGCTACCAAAGACCCTTAGATGCAGAATGGCAAGCGGTGATCTTCGGAAGCAGAGCCTCGGACTAGAAGGTAAACGATTTTTGAAATTTTACGTCAGAAATGACTTATAATTTATTTTACAATTGTTCTAATAAATGAAAATGAAAACGTTTGGCTTAAAACTTTGTTGAGAAACTAAAGTTAAAACACAAATTTTCAGAAAATGGCGGCCTGGGCGGTTATTCTTGGCTTTCATCATTTGTGGAAAGGAACCCCGAACTGTCGATAAGGCAAACTGAAGGATTGTCATTATCAAGATATCGATGAATGAACAGGGAAGAAACTTCAAGTTATGTTAGATAAACCGTCTCGTATTTTTAATATGAATGAGACAAGGGATCAACAAACCTGGCAAAGTCCTAACAACTAAAGGTGCAAAAGAAAAACCCATATTATCATCTAAAGAGCAAGAAGTAAATATCACCGTTGTTGCTTGTTGTAGTGCAGACGGCAAATTTGTTCCACCCACGTTAATTTTCAAAGGTGTGAATAAAAAGGCTGAATTTTCAGATGGATTGCCAGGGGGGTCCAAAGTTTAGATGAACAAAAAGTCATCCTTCATAAACTCGGAATCATTTCTTAACTGGTTAAAAGAGCAGTTTATTCCCAATAAGCCATCCGATAAGTGTTTATTAAGCCTGGATGGCCACACTTCACACAGTATAGATGGCGATATGTTTCAAGTGGATTACGATAATGATATCGTTGTTTTGTGTTTATCAAGCCACTGCACGCAGGCTCTTCACCCATTAGACCCAAGCTTTGGATTTATTAAAACGATTTTATTTTCCATTAATTTGTGGAGAAAGATTACATTCTTGTCTGTGTCATCACTATTATAAAATTCCACATTTTTACTGAAATCTGCCATATCACAATTATTTTTCACAACGTAACAGATTTGTTGTTCTATATATAAATACCCACATTGTTGTATTGATGTCAAATCTATTGCAAACTCGGCCCCAAAATGAAATCTAATGGCAAAAAATTGAGGTAGGACAGGAACTGGACTTGTGTTGACAAAGCAATTGCTACAGAAATATAAGAAAAGCAGGGTTCGCATCAAAACTGTATTATTGAGCCTTATGAATAAAAATTAAGCAATTGCTAAAAGCAATTATTGAGCCTGATGAATAAAAACTAAGCAATTACTTGCAGCAAACGCTTTTTAGCAAAAGCAATTGCTTAACTAGCAAATGCTTAAAGTAAAAGTAATTGCTAAATCTTAATATGAATAAAATTTTGAAGCAAAAGCTGCTTTTTCTAACACCTCTCTAGCAATTGCTAACTGTAAACAAGTCCAGACGTGTTTTATTCGCTGTTTCAGGTTACTGATTTTGGTGCCGGTTAACCTTAATACAACAACGCGGATTCATTTATGTAAAAGTGTTACATTTTTGTAAAAAAATAGGTGATTGATTAGTGTTATAAATATGGCAGATTGGAGTGGAAGTGAGGAAAGTAGAAGTAGTGATGAGGAAATTAAAGACAAGCAAATGACATTCATCCACAAATTGAAGGAACATAAAATCATTTTTAATAAGTCACAAACGCCGCAAGTTAAGCAAGAAAAAGAGACCGCTTTAACAATCTTAGCACAGCAATATAGAGAAATCTATAACGTCTTACTTACAACAAAACAGTTAGCGAAGAAAATTAGTAATATGAAGGCAGAAATAAAAAAGAAGTTGGACGTTAATCGGACAGGCAATAAACCATTGGTCTATAAACCTTGGGAAAAATTATTGATGGATATTTTGGAGGTACAGAAGAATCCCGTCTACAAAAAAATACCAGGTATAGTAGCTTCACTTTTTACGTCCTCTCGACTGTAGTTCTATAGACGAAGTATTGCAATCATCCAAAAAACTCCTAGAGCGCAAAAAACATAAAATTTTCGAAAAAATGTGTTTTTCTACTACCGTGCGTAAAATACTCACTTTACGCACTCTCTAAGATTCGTAAAATAGGCCTTTTTAATGTGCAGTGCGTAAAGAAGTTATTTTACGCACTAGTGCGTAAAGTAAAGCTGACATATTTTTTGACGTTTACTGACATATTTTTTGACGTTTAGGACAGTGTGTAAAATAATATATTTTAAGCACTAGTGCGTAAAGTAATATAATATTATTTTAATTTTTTCATATATTTTTCGATAGTAGAAAAAATTTTGTATGCTACTCATGTGTAAAGTACCCTTTTTTTATTCATGGGATTGTCGCATTCGCCTACGGCTCATGCGACAATATTCCCATTCATAAAAAAAGATTCACTTTACACACTTGTTGCATAAGTAACTATTGTGTGCGTGATTAGTTTTTTGTCTAGTTCTATGGCGAAAGTAATACGCGGAAAGTATTGTATCTGTCAAAAAATTTGTATTACAAATCTTATCGAGGATTTACGCTGTCAGTCCGAAAAACATTCTATTAGCTTATTTTAATAATAAATTTATTAAGACTGAAAAGTTATAAATTTTTAGGTGCTGTATCTGTAGGAGCTGATGAAGAAGTGATACTTGATAAGCCATCTATATCATCAAGTGACCTATATATCCCTGCAGCTGCAGCATGTAGTTCAACTCCTACAAAGAAAATTAAAATATCAAATAAATTGCCTGAAACTGATGAAACAAAAATATTATCAACTGCTGAACTACAACGTTGAAATTATGTCGTATGCAACAGGAAGAAATCCTAAAAAAAAGGCAAGAATCTGATGATATACCTCAAGCAAGCAATGTTGTTGTGGGAAACAACAAGGTATTTTACAATTTATAGTCTGGGAGAATCTTTCCTAACAGGATTGTTTACTTAATTTCTTCTTCTCTCTTTTCTCTCATTCTGTTAGTGAAATTTGAAACTATTATTCCTGTTTTGATTAAGTTTAGTTTGGGTTTGTTTTGAGTTATATTTAGGCATAAGTAAGTTCAAAATACATTGATGTGTAAAATTGTATTTCATAATTAAATTTTTTGATTTCACCTAATGTTTAATTCCTCTACCTGATTAAGATTTGCTTTTGAACCAGAAATTATAATTAGATTAGTTGATCAAATACTCACATGATTAATTGAAGAGCATTCGAGTTATTAGTTCTCTCTTTTGTTGTCCTAATTGACGAATCACATTTGTTGGCAGGTCGTTATGTGGTGCGTTAATTTCAAAATCAGCATCTTGATTCCGGTAGGGAAAAGGTGCATCATTTAAATGTTTAGCGATATTATGAAGCACAACGCAGGCAATTATCGTTGATGGAATTTTTTCTAATTTACTCCTAACTTTATATTAAAGGACAGGAAACCTTGCTTTCAATTGCCCAAAACATCGTTCAATTATGACACGTTCTCGGGTGAAAACATTATTGTAATTTTGCTGCTCTTGGGTTGCAGGATTTCTCCAGGGAGTCATAATCCAAGGCGATATGGAGTAGCCATCATCTCCTAATAATAAACATTCTTCTGTGCTGGTTTTAAGAATGTTGTAGATGTTAGAGTTTTTGAAAATTCTGCTATCGTGCACAGAGCCTGGCCATTGGCAATCTACACTTGTAAAAATTTCTTGTGCATTACAAGTTGCCTGCACGTTGATGCTGGGGTACCCTTTTCGGTTAATATATTCATCACCGTATTCTTTAAACTTTGGAATCCTAACGTGGGTACAGTCTATCACGCCAATTGCATTTGGAAAACGATATCTCTCTGACCACAACCGTTTAGCTTCCACAACAGCTTCAGCACTTCTAGGAAATTTAATGAAAATATGGGCCTTCTCCAAAACTGCAGCCATAACGAAAGTGTTTGTTTTACAGACAGTAGTCTGGTGAACACCAAGCTCTTCAGCTATAGAATTTTGAAAGCCCGGATCCGACAATTGCCGCAGAAAGACTTTCATCTTATTTATAGGTGATAGTGCTCCACCTCGCCTTTCACCAGTATCAGTCAAAAAATAATTTGCTAACCACTCAACATTTTCGCGGTCAAATCGATATAGCTTTCTGAAATCATCATTTCTGCAACTTTTACGTACACTGTATATTTTTATTTTGCGCACATTCATATATTCAGCCATAATTAAAGACACAAATAAAGCAACTATACACCGCATAGAACCAAAGTGCACTGATACCAAGCAAATGATGCAGCTGTCGACCTACCTTAAAAATTTGATAGCAATTGCTACACTAGAAAAAGCAATTCCTTAATTTATTCATCACATTTTAAGCAATTACTTCGATTTTATAAGAAAAAGCAATTGCTACATTTTTATTCATTAGGCCCATTGTTGATTAGCAAAAGCAAAAGCTTAAAAAGCTTAAGAACTAGTAATTGCTTAAAGATCCTAAGAATAAAAACCTTAAGCATTTGCTAGCATTCAGGCGTATTCTAAGCAATTGTTTGTAAACTAGATTTAGGGTGGCCCCAGTCCTCAGCCCAAACGCCTATCGTTGAGGTGTACATGTATATCTTAATTTTCTAATAAAGGTAAAGAAATAATATAAAATCCTCTTTTTTGCGGACCCAAACGACGAATTATATTGAAATTCCATAATTCGTTCTGGACATTCAAATCCTCAACATTATTTACCTCTTCCGAAAAATCAAATTCTTCATATTTTAAGTATTTTGCAATATTGTGCAAAATAACACAACAGATGACAATTGGAGCAATTTTTTCCAATTTGCTATGAACCTTATACTGCGAAATATGAAATCTAGCCTTTAATTGGCCAAAGCACATTTCATTTATGGCACGTCCTCGACAAAAAAATATTATTATAATGCTTCTGAGCAGGTGTCACTGGATTTCTCCACGGTATCATAAGCCAGGCAGCTATGGAATTACCATCGTCTCCTAATAACAATCAGTTTTCCACAGCATTTCTTAAACAATCATACACATTGGAGTTTTTAAAAATTCTGCTGTCATACACGGATCCTGGCCACTGACAATCTATACTTGTACGTTGCAAGTTGCTTGAACGTTTAAACTGGCAAATACCTTCCTATTGACATATTCGTCACCGAATTCGTCAAAGTTAGAACTTCTGATGTTGGTGTAGTCAGTGACCCCAATAGCATTTGGAAATCGATATTTTTGGGATCATAGTTTTTAGCTCAATAAGTTCGACATCAGTTTTGGAATATTTCATCAATATATTTGCCTTACTCACAATTTTATTCATAACGTATGTATACGTTATAGAGACACTAGCTTGATAAACACCAATTTCTTCACCAACTGCATTTTGAAAACTTGGAAACGCCACGACACGAAGAAAAATTTTCATTTTGTCCAAAGCCGATAAAGCTCCACCACCACTTTCCCCAGGAAATAGTTTGCAAGCCATTGCACATTTTCACGATCAAAACCATTCAATTATTTATAATCTTCTTCTATGCATTCCTTGCGTACTTTGTAGAATTTTACTTTCCGATTCAAAAACTTAGCCATTTTAGGATGAAAATAGGACAAATACCACAACCAAACTAATCTAAGCAAATGTAAGGATGGTTTAGTGCATGCTTAAAAACTTACCAGCAATTGCTTATATTGCAAAAGCGATTGCCACGTTTATTCATATTATATTAAGGAAATGGTTAACATTTTAAAGCAAAACCTTTTACTTTCAGCTTTTCCTTTGATGTAAAGCAATTGCTACGAGGTCAAGTAATTGCTGAACATTTTATTCATTTCATCTTAAGGGTTTGCTCGGTATTTTCAGGAACAAGCTAGCAATTGCTAAATTTTTATCCATATGACTCCATATCAAGATCTAGCAAATGATGCTTGGAATTGCTTTAAGTAATCGCTTGATTTTTATTCATTAGGTTCAATATTCTTATATCTCTTTTAAGTTTAGGTTATATTAGGTTCCTTAGAAGATATTCAATTTATATGCATGTGAAGTTTAAAAAGTTATTTTACATTTTTAATATAGATTCGAAAAATATTTTATAATACTTACTATAGGTTTATTTGTTTGGGGAAATATTTTCTATAGGTTTTATTCAATATCATTTACAATAAGGTAAAACTAACTTTCAGATAAATTTTAGTCTGATATCTCCAGGTGGTGGCCCTGTGATAACACTACACAATACTGGGAATGTTACAAAGAAAATGTCATAGTTTATTTATTACTTAAAAGTATTAATAAGTAATAAAATTAAAACTGCTAGATATAAAACGAATACTGCTACGTTAAATTATATCGAGGAGACGAGAAACTCTTATCCTATTAACTAAACTTTAAATAGTTCCGCAAGAAGGAGCAAATTGTACAACAAATCGACAGGTGGATACGCTATTGAAAACACGCCTTCCGTGAAAAACATTTATTGAATTCAATGGAAAAATTATAAATGGCTGCTACTGTGCTACGTAACGTGGGATAATGAGTCGAACAGATTACAAAATGTATACCTATATATTTGCTAATTACCATTATATGTTAAACTTGACAACTGAAAGACCTTCAGCTTGCTGGTGTCTCTTAAACACCCTATGTAAGAGAGAGGAGGCGGACAGTTATTAACTTGATACTAATGAATTAATTAATAATTATGCGTATAATTATGACAGAAAAGAAATGAGCTTCTAATGCTAATTATATAGTTGCAAATTTCTTTGGGAGTGTGCTGATAAATCTGTAATTTTCAGACCTCTTTTCACTTGCAATTTAAATCGAGAAATTATGTCACTGCCCGGGTTTGCGCCATTATCAGTAATCCTTTTATCAGTATCGTTAACTAGTTCATCACTAGTGTGTTCGGAATCATTACCTAGATCTTGTTTCATACTGAAATCCGATTCAGGCAAAGATCCCTAGCTACTGCCAGTTTTTATGCATCACAGGTAAACCCTGTAAAAGTTATTTTAGTACCAATATATATTTTACCTATGTGAGCTAATAATTGCAACGATATATGTACGAAAAGTTTACGCTAAGGCCATGTGTCTCGCATATAGGACCACTTTATTTACGCTTATTACTACAACCAAAATGCCAATTAACGGTCTGGTTTAGTAGTATTTTAGTAAACACTGTATTTCATAATATTTTCTTCTATGGAATGCACATGCATCTAAAATAAAAAATATTTCGTTACATAACTTAGTAATTCAGAAATAATTATTATGTATGTAACTGAGTAAGTGCTTTTTTATTACGCATGCATCATAATCAACGATTATCGCACGCTGCAGCGTGCTTAAAATGATGTAAATGATGCGCCTACTTTTTCAAAGGTTGCTATAGAAACATTTGATCATGTCAAATGTGACAGATTAATATATTCGTCAATATATCCCTTAACTTTAATATTTAAAACATTTTTGAGATTATTATGCATTCGTAATAAAAAATAGCGTATGATATACGTGAATAAGAGGCCTTTCAAGCCCTTGCGACTTACAAAACACTCCGCTGCGCGTCGTGTTTTGAAATATGTCGCGCGTGCTTTAAAGGCCCTCTTATACACTTATATCATAATATACTATTATTTACTGGCGGATAAAGACAGCCTGCAAAACATATTCCCGACTTATCGGAAGGCATCGGGTGTCTTCGTTCATTTTCTCTAGGTTATCCTTGTAAACACCTTACGCGGCGGTATGAGGGTAAATCTTGGCAAATGGAACGGAAATGTGGGGACATAATGTGTAAACCGATGTGACATTATAACCCGTACGCATTGAGGAGCAAACTAATCCAGGATGACCGAGATTGCAACGACTCAAACTTCGCTTCTAAACGGCTAGCCGCTAGGGCGGTATTAGATTTTCATTATATTATATTCGCAGTCTATATGGATCCATAGCACAGCTTATTTTTAATAGACGGTTGAATATAAAATGAATTTTCGCTTCAAAATCCACGAAAAATTCGCCCGGAAATTTCGGGGTTTTATACAATTTTGTCATTTAAAATCGTTTTTAATCGGATTTTAGACGATAAAAAAGCATATTTTAAATTAAACGAACTGTCAAAAGTATTATTCAGATAACCAGACGTTTAAAACAATATTGAGTCACGACCCTCTTCTAAAATTTGCAAAATTTGGATATTGATTTTCCCAAATCAAAGGATGCCGCCCCAAGATGACTAGCTGGTAGTGAATAAGCTGTGTCCATAGGTTGATGTTATTCCTAGATTAGATTTTCGTGTCGAATTTGTGCAGTGAATTAATCCACTCCGATTGAAGCTGCCAGTAAGTATTATTTAAAAATCCTAAATAATATTATAAATGCGAATAACTAATATTATAAATGCGAATGTGTGTGTTTGTTTATTTTTTCACGCATAAACTACTCAACTGATCATCATGAAATTTTGTACAGATATTTTCAAGAGTATAGTAAAGGACATAGGACACTTTTAGCTTTTACCCGCGGTTTCGCTCGTGTTCATTTTTACGGTTATTTTCCACGCGTAAACTGCTTATTATGAAATTTTGTACATATATTCTCAAGAGTATAGTAAAGGACATAGGACACTTTTAGCTTTTACCCGCGGCTTCGCTCGCCTTAATTATTACGTTAAGTTTTGCTGTGTAAGCTACTTATGCGGCGGTATGAGGGTAAATGGCAAATGGGACCGAAATGTGCATGCGAATGGGGACGGAAATGTGTAAGCGGCTACGGAATTTGTCTTTGGGGTTGGGCAACGAGTGTATAAGAGGTGTTTTTGGCCCAAAAACGTGTATGGACCGAATAAAAAGCACCGAGACAAAATATTTTAGAGAGTATGAAAATTTTCATTTTATATGGTCTTTAAGTTTTTGAAATATGTCCATAAAAATAAACAAATATTTACCTACCTCAGTTGATAGCTATCATGTTGTAAATACTAGACAAAAAATCAAAAATGTGCTTCACGCTCCTCTAGTAAAATATATGCTGGCATTCATGTCAACAAATTTTGCAGGATCTCGATCTTTCTATAATTTGTTGCCGGAATGAAATAAAAAGTTTATCAACAAAACATTTTAGAATGAAATTGAGAAATTACCTAATTCTTAAATGTTCATATAGTGTTTATTTTTTTGAAAAGTTCTGTGAATTTTACACATTTTTCAAACAAGAATTAGTTTATGGGAAAGGGCGGGTTTAGTATTAAGCTAACTATTCCTACTTGTAAATTGTCTTTGTTGAGGAAAGTAAATTGTCTATTGTCTATATTGGCTATGGGTGCTTTAACGAACTGGTTCAACAGGATTGGGTGAGAAACAAAGTCTGTCGAATTAATGGATTTATTGAGTGCTTATATAATAGAATTTTCTGACCGTTGTAGGTTTAAGAATCTTGCTTTGATCGCTCGTATTGGTAATAATTTGTCTTGACCATAATATTTTTAAGTTGAGTTTCAAACTTAGTACAGGGTGATATTTACTAAGTAGTTTGTGCGTGTCAGTAGTTCACAGTATTAATATATTTAAGGTAGTAGAATACCTTAGGGAATACTAGGCTAATAATTATTAGGTAAGATAAAAAACACTTGAATGGATTAAAAACAATGGTAAACAACTCGGAGTAAAATGTCTCATGTGTTTCTCACAAAGACTAGCAGCTACGCCCAGACTACCCATCCCAGATATCATATCAGATTTCCATGGATCGTGTCTTTATTCCTAAGTACTAAACTAATAACTAAGCAAATACTAATCAACAATACTATGGTTTGTTACGCAGTTAATAAATTGGTTTCGCGACAAGAAAAATAAATCTAAATCCAACTCTTTAACAAAATTATTGCAATCCATTAGCTCTGAATGTAAAGGACACCCAGAATTATTAACCCTAAACAAAATATCTCTTCTCCTTAACCTAGTACTTGGAACATTTATTGGTAGCTGGCTTAATAGTTCAGGTGACCTAATATGTTGATGCAATATATCAAAAACCAGTAAAATTCTATTGTTTTTTCTACGTTGGTTCAGACTATTGATTTTAAAATCTATTAACTGATCATGATATAAGATTAGGGTAGGAAACATAGGGTATACTCCATACATTTTAAAATAAATATATCTAACAAACTTGTTTTTAATTTTTTCTAAAGCGTCAATACATATAAACTGCTTAGGAGCCCACAACACAGAGCCATATTCCAATTTCGATCTAACAAAAGCATAGTAAAGCAACAAACAAATTTTCCAATTGGAGAATTCTCTGCAAAATCTTAATACAAGGTTCAGCTTTCGGTAACATTGGATACATAACTCCCTAATGTGTGATGTGAAGCTTAGATTTGTTGAAAAAGTGATTCCTAACTTGGTAATCTCATTAACAGTGGCAATTTGCCTGTCATTTATATTATATGTATGTCTGACTAATGGCGAACATTTGCAGTAACTCAAATGAAAACATTTATCGACATTAATTTTAAGATTGTTGTTCCTACAAAAGTCAGCAAATGAATTCAAGTCAGACTGCAGTAATTCACAATCAAGGTCATTTCTGACTGGTGCAAAAATTTTTAGGTCATCAGCGAATATCAAAAAATTGCTTGTTTCAATAAATCTGTATACATCATTAATAAACATGTTAAACAGCAGTGGGCCCAGTATGGAACCTTGAGGTACCCCTGAACTAGCGATAAAGCAATCTGACATACTTCCGTTCGTTTTTACAAAAAGAAACCTATTATTTAAATACGAGTCCAAAAACTTACATGCACTCTCATCAAAATTACATTTTACATTTTTGTATCAAAATTCTGTGATTTCAGTAAATTCTATCATCACTTAAGCGATTAAAAGGCTGTGAGCCAACAGTATATGTTTTAATATGGTCGTGGACCTATTTAATTAAGTTTTTAGTTGTTTGCAAAATAGCTGCATACTTTACAGGGTGTAAATTGTTTTGACTAAATTATCTCCTGAAGACTCTTGTTTGTAAAACAGCTGTATACTTTACAGGGTGTTAGATATTTGACTAAATATTATTGTGTGCAAATTTAATTATTTGCAAAGGTTCCTACAACACCAATTGGGCTAACAACACCAACCATTTGTCAGGCTTGGCTGATGCACTTTACTGTTTCGCAATATGTATAATGCTCCTAAATGATTTAGGAATTATTATAAATACAGAAAAAGTCAGTTAATACCATCATAAAAATAACTTACCTAGGATTTACTTATGACTTAATTCAGAGGACCGTTTTCTTTACCTCTTAAGAAAATGAATTCAATAAAAGAGGCAATTAAAAACTATATTAACAAGTCAGGTACTACGATTCGAGATTTTTCAAAAATTATTGGTGTCTTGGTAGCAGCGACTCCTGCCGTTCCTCAGAGTCATCATCGTATCAAAAGACAAGGTCACGCAAAATTGAAAGCCTTAAAAGGAAAGTCGTACATGACAGAATATTAATTTCAAAAGATACAAAGCAAATTATTAGCTAGTGGATAGACAATCTAGAATATACTGAGTATATGAAGCCTAGTACGTTTTCATTGGAATTTTGATTTTTTTATGCGTCTGCGTCTCCTACAGGCTGGGGTGCCTATTGTAACGGCCAAAAATGTCGCGAGTTTTGGGAAGAAGCCGACAAGTCTAACCATATTAATTACCTTGAAGTTAAAGCTGCTTGTCATGGCTTACAATTATTTACTAAATCAAATGGAAATATTAGAGTCTTACTTAGAATCGATAATAAGACGGCAATATCCTGCATTAATCGTGGGGAAAGCGTATAATATCGCAGCTTAACCAATGTAACCTTTCAAATTTTAGACTGGTGTGAACAAAACGTATAACACTCTTCGCATCTTATATCGCTTCAAAAGAAAAACGGAAGCTGATAAGGCATCAAGACAAACTTCTATTGAAACAGAATACGAACTAAACAAGCGGGTATATCAGAAAATAATAAGGGGTTAGATTTGTTTGCAACTTATTTTAATGTAAAATGCCTGTTCCTGGTTTCCGTATTCAACCTCTACAGCAGTCGATGTATTTACAATTTCTTGGCATGATGAGTATTTTTCGCGTTTCCCTTGTTTTCTATGTTATTTAATGCTTTAGATAAAATTATACATGATGAAGCCACCGGAATATTGATGGCTAGTACAGCCCTGGTATACCGTGTTTCCTAGTTTATTAGTTGGGAAACCGTTGACATTTAAATCGAGTAAAAATTAGTTACTCTCTATAGAAACTCTCATCTGTTAGACAGGAAAATTTTCCTGGTGGCAAGGAAACTGTCTGAGAAGCATTTCTTCAAAGAAGCATTTCCGGTCACGCCATCCCAATAATGTTTGCATCCATCTCAGAAGGAACTTGGAAACAGTAAAATGTTGTGATTTTAAAATTGGTTTTTACTTGTTCTTGTGTTGATAAAACACCGGCTTTTAGTATTTTTACTTTATGTATTTATAATATTGCAACGATATATAAAATATATCTAACAACAACACTGTCAACGTTATCCTACTGTCTAAGCTATTGCTAACTTAATAGTAATAACATAGGCGTACCTATAAATATTTTTATTAAAACAAATTGTTAATTAATATTTAACATACAACGCTTGTTTTAAGAAGTAGGTATTATAATTTCTGTAACAGCAAAATTTCGATGTCTTTACTTATAATTTAAACATTTATCTGGACTTTTTAGTTCGTGAAGTAAACAAAGGAGCTTCTTACGTCCTGATAAGTGCCTATAGATCAGCTCTTAACGTTATGTTTCACCGCCTAATAGGGATTAAAATATAATAAAAAGATTTTTGAAGGGAGGCTACAAGTTAAAGCCCCCTAAACCTAAATACGATTTTACATGGAACGTTGAACCTGTATTACTCTATGTATCAACACTTTACCCTTTACAATCTCTATCAATTGACAAACTAATAAGAAAAACGGTAACACTAAACACTTATGGCACTAAGTTCAGCACATCGGATCCAAATATTAACGAAAATTACGATCGACTATAATAGAGACTCTACAGTCAAAATTGAGGATTTCGGAAAAAATTTAAACCTTAGCGCCCTATAAAAGTCAGCCCATTTTTCGTATTTTCAAAAATCAGAATTACCTATTATGTGTCGCAAATTCTATAAAACAGTGCATTAAAGTCACCGTGCACATTCGTTCCAATTATACATCCGTCTTCTAACTTAAAAAAAAAACCACATCACCACGCAATAACTCAAACCTTGAGTAGGTGGATCAACTTAATTTTAATAAACAATGGTATGGAATGAACGTTAACGTCTTTAGCGGATAAAGTGTAAGACACGCCAGCACGTGAGCAGCCTTCAAGTTTGACGTAAACCTAAATGTCATTAAGAATATAGCAGGGTGGATTCCTAAAATTCTGACACTTTCTCCAGATTCTATACTCGACCTCTAGGTACGCCCAGTGACATATTTGCCAATACAATTTTAAATTTGGGTATATCGTAGCCCTAATAGGTAGCCTTTTAAGTATTCCGTTATATTATATATATAATTATATTATATTATAAAATATGTTTATTTATCTAGAATAGGTACCCTTAATTTTTAAGTGGTTAAGGAATTTATGGGATAGAATTTTCATTTATTTTTTTTGTCATACTTAAAATAGAGTCGAATTGAACGACTTTGCTGTCTTAACTGTGTTTTTTGTGGTATTCCCAGGATTGAAGGTAGAATAATGCAAAATTGCACCATCTAGCTTTAAACTGCTACAATGTAATCATATCGGAAGACAAGCGATGGAAAATTGAAAGATTAATCGAATACCTACTTACCTGTATGAAGATTAATCGTAATTTTCCGAGCTTGTCTTCCGATATGATTACAACCCTCCCAACCACATGCCCCTTAGGCGGGCAATTTTGCTCTAAAACAGAATGAGTAAGCATCGAAGTGCGATAGCCGACTCGGGTTGAGTATAAAAAAACTTTATGCTTTAAAAACGTATCGATGTGTATGGTGATTCAGACACTACAATGTAATCATATCGGAAGACAAGCTCGGAAAATTACGATTAATCTTCATACAGGTAAGTAGGTATTCGATTAATCTTTCAATTATGCATACGATTATTAATGAAATATATATATTAGCTTTTATAACACTGTTCTCGCCGTAACTGGATTTTCTGATTATCCATTTTCTTATGATGTCCTTCAGCACGTTCTCACTGTATTATTTATTTTAGTGCATAATACAGTGGCTGGCCTAGGTTTCATCAAACAGCTAAAATAAAATATTGGTTGTTAGTTTAACTTTGCTTAATTATATTACAATAATTATGTTTACTTGCAGTTCAGTATTTGAGAACTGAGTTAATAAGTTACCTTTGACCCTCGTTAGATCGGGCAAATTCATATGCCTATTACTTTTGGTTTGAATATTTCACTTATAATCTCAGGCTGATATGACTATGACTTGTCGGGGTCACTGATTTGATTTGAGATACTGCTGAGCTGCTTTATTATTTACCTGTTAATTCGAGAATAATTGTTAGTTATTACATGTTTCTTTCTCTTCAATTGTAAGAAGCTAGTACATGTTACTTATTTCCTTCTAAGACTTGTTGATCTCTGCATAGATTGCTCATTGTCGTTTCTTCTCATAGTGCTCTAGGGATATAGGGCGTATCTCTCACATATTTCCCCGCGGTTTTCCCTTATTTTTTTTAATTTTCTTTCAAACGTTAATGATTGTTTTCCTTTCTTATGTTTTAGTGAATTTTGAGGTTATTTTGAAGTTCCACCTTCGTACAGGCAGTTGTGGACTTTGATATTTAGGATTTCTATTTTATATTTATCTTTTCGAGTGGCATGATATAAGTTTTTCAATATTCGATTGTATAGCCTTGAATATTAGTAATGGGCTCTTTTCACTTAATTGTTGCTGTCGATTGGGGTTTTTACAGATTTATTATTTTGTTAAGGAATATTTCCTATAATTTATTGAAAAATTTAATTTTAGCTCGTTATTGTTACTTCCGCAGTCGTTTTACAACACTAAGTTCCCGTTTATTATCTCAGAAATATTCTTCGTATCGACTATTTCTTCATTTCGATCATTGCTGCCATTGTTCTGAACTCACGTTTTTTTCTCTAAATTCCTTAGAAGTTGCAAAGGCAAATTGTTTGAAACCGATGATATCATACTTCTAGAAATGCCTAGTGGGAAGTGAGGAAGGGTTTTGCTAAGGTGTAGTTGTAGGTGACTCAACCTTTTAGTATTTTCTGCTATACTACCCTTCTGGGGATCTTGAGTTTGTCCCTAATTTGTGTTTGACATAACCGATATATTGGGATATTAATACTACACAAAGTAAGATTTTTCTGGAATTAATGTTTGTACTGCCTGCTGGCACATGGTCGCCATGACGCTAATTGTTATTTTCCATTATTTCTAGAGGCTTTCCGAGCTTTCAGGACTGTTGTATTAAATGCATCAATGACACAAGCTTAACCCGTAATCGAAAACTTACAGATCTTAGATAACTGAGTTCTGTGCCGGTGTGGTTTTAGTGGGCATGCCCTTGATTGAGTCCCACACTCCCCTCAGCCTTAAAGCACCGAACATTAACAGTATCTTGTTAATGTTCGCTGCTTAAAGGCGGTACGTGAATTGCATTTCCACACCTTACCAAAAAATAGTTCAGGAAATTCGAAGGAATAAGTCTTCCAATATTTTGGCATGACGCTTAGGTTAGTGGATTTTGTGGCAAAATTTAAGGTCAAAGCATATCAATGCGTATAGTTTTTGTGGTAAATAAGTAGAGGTATCTGCCTTAAATACCATTTAAAGCTATTTGAAGATGGGATAATGGGTCAGAATCGGAAAATTTTGAAATTTTTTCAAGCAATAAGCAGCGTTTTCTGCCGATTTAGTAGGAGATTTTACTATAATCCTCGAGGTTGGTGCAAGTAATTTCGAAATGGAAGAAACAAAAAAAAATACTTTTATTTTATAAGAGGTTGCAACTGCACGTAGCGAATAGTAAAAAACGTCTATTGGCTTGGCTTATTGAAAAACAGTTACGACACACTGTGTATTAATATTCTTCTAATTTCTAATTCCCGAAAAGCTGACTTTAACATGAAACAAAATAGTAGGAGATCAAATGTGATAGGACGTGTAGGGTTAGGGTATGACCAGATAATTATTTTACTCTACCCTGTAGCAGGATGAACTAAGTTTTTCGATTCCTGTAAGAGCATATCTCCGCGTAGGCGTTAAGAAGTTTAATTGTTATCGCTGTTAATCATCTCAGTTGCAATTAATATTGAGAAATTTATTATGCACATGGCGTTGTGAATGCGCGCCGTGTAAGTGTGTATCTTATAATAATAATGGGCTCCTTTTGCTGCCAACAATTGGCCGGCTCGCTACTTGGCTGCAAACTATTAATTATTTCGAAATCGCTTTGTTGTTTACTTAAATGCTCTTTTCAGATAACATCTTGATTCGAAAAACGTCTTTTCCCTAATGTAAAGGCATTAACGTTGCAGTTGAATAGCCTTACACTAATGCAAAGATAATTATCCGCTGTAATTTTAGGAGCATGGGTTTTAAGATAAATTAAAAGAGTATATCTATCGTACTAACTGCAAGATATAAATAGTCGTTTATACGTAAATATTTAAATTACATTTATTGCAAATTCTGAAAACCGAAGAGAACGAATAAGGGATAAGTACCAGTGCTCACATTATCAACAACTCAACAGGAGACATTTAAATACTGATTAAATTTCAAAATAAGATACACATAAGAATAGTGTCATAATAATATGTTGGTCATAGTACATACTTGACCAGCTCCCCATTTAATGCCAGGTAGTGGTTCGGTAATTTTTTTGTCAGTACCGTGGCTGTCGGAAAGGAAGATGGAAGGAACACATGTGCTTACCTTAAACAAAAGTAAATATTTAATATTAAGTGGATTTCAGGCGGTTACATTTCGGTTTTGTTTCATAAATATGCTTGTCAACAATGTTAGATTCAATTGACTTTTGAACTTGAATGATCATGTAGTTAATCACTTTTGTATATTATATGCCTTGCATGGGTGTAGCAGATCCTAATTACAATTCATTTTATACCGATTCTTGGGGCAGCTGCATTTTATCGGCCAAATTCTTGCTAAATTAGCGTTCCTAAATGTTATTGTTGCGTTTCAGGCATTGTTTTAGTTTCTTTAACTCTCCTAGAAGAAACTAACCCAAACGGGATTGATTAGGGCTGTTGAACCATCAAAGAATATTAATTAAACAACCATGAAAATAATTCGCAATATGTCACTAGGGGAAAATTTATTTTTAAGAATAATATATGATTAATCATATAATATTCTTAATTGCAACTTCATGGTAGAAATTATTTGTGGGATAAATACCATCGTAGAGTCCTATATTATTCTAGTTCTAGTTAATTTTCTTTAATGTTTGGTCAATTTCTTATCTCGTGTCAACTGACATCCTCGTTTGACGCTTCGCTTTGCACCTATCTTAAAAATCGCGTTTTGGTGATACTATTGATCGACCAGTTTTAGTAGTGTGTTTCTAACCACGGGGTTCTCGAACTAAAATCTTCTTAATATTCGTTTTTCAAACCACTTGTTTAATATCAAGACCAAGTATGGCACAGTTTAATTTTCTTTTAAAGATCTACCGGCGGAGCTTGCGCGTAGCCTAATTTCCTTCTTTCGCCTTTATCGAAGAAAATTGAACCAGCTTCACTCCTCAAAAGTCAGTATTTACGATTGACAGTGAGGTGTCGTGACAGAACAGTTTTTTTTATGAAATAATCTTGTGGGGGATCTTCTACCAGACCCATTTTGAATCTGAAGCAGTACCTACCTCTTCCCTACCTTTAGTTTAGTATAATATTTGTTTGATGCCTGTAACTGGGATTTTCACTCTCTTCGTCTGGCAAGTTGCTATTTGGTTTATTTAAGTGTCTCCATTATGTACTTCCAGGTGGACGGTTGGTAACTTTCTCTATTCTTAATTGCAGAGATGCTGTCTCGTCTCCTGTTTGAGGCAACCTAGATGATGTCAGCACTAGCGGATTTAAAAAAAAAACCACCACAGGTATACTATTGATTTTTCTTTGGTACTTCATTTCTTCCTCACTGTAAATATGTTATATTCAGGTGAAAGAACGTAGAGGGTATTACGTTGTGGACAAAGGTTAGATACAAACCCAGTTGATTGCGGGGTACCAGAGGGTTTTCTTCTTGGACCAATCTTGGTTTTACTGTATATTAATGACATAAGAACTTTTGATGTTAGAGGGCAATTCGCATTATTTGATGACAACGCGACCATTCTGTGGCATGAGTCTGATACATCTAACCTGAACATTGTAGATATGAGATATTTTCTATATTCTTGTAGAGGATTCATGTATGTCAGACAAATTGCTACCTATTTCTCCACTTCAGCTGCAGACTTTTTAAACAAGGCCGTCTCGGCTCTGGCCCCAGGGTATGTAATAAAGCTAAAACACAATAAACTGCAAAATGCCCGACCTTTCGAAGAACAAATCTGCTGTTAAGTTTTAATGTAAATAAACCGAATGTCCTTACCTTTAATAAGAAGTTATCTAAAAACATGGTG
This sequence comes from Pissodes strobi, assembly GCA_016904865.1. NCBI lineage: Eukaryota > Metazoa > Arthropoda > Insecta > Coleoptera > Curculionidae > Pissodes > Pissodes strobi. The sequence goes on along the minus strand of MU186569.1, from coordinate 49,003 downwards.
ATTCAGCCGACCCTGGCTAGCCGCTCGAGCTCATCACCTTTTGGTTCGTGAGATTTGATTACATTACATTTGGGGTGAAAGGGAGAAGGTAAAGACTGGGTGGGTTTGTAATGAGGGATGACGGAGATGCTCGGATAATTCCGATCGATCTTCCTTACAGGTAAGTCGATTGATCTTGTAATTATCCTTCGCATCTCCGCCGTCCTTCATTACACTTTGTAGCTGTTTAAAAGTATTTGCGATGTAATCTACATTAACTGAAAATTGCGATTTTCTGTGGTCTTAGATTTGCAAATCCCTTTTTATAAACCAGAATCCAAATTCCAAATAGACATTAGATTTAATAGTATACATATGAACATGTTTAACGCTTTAACTGATATTAATTTATTTGTTAATTTATTTTTAATACTATACCAATATTTTTATGTAATATGATAATGAATTGGTAAGTAAGTTGTAATTGTAACTTAATATTTATATGATTCCTTAGAAATTATGGTTCAATAAACAAGATGCAAATTCAGTGGGATTACCCGCGATAGGTTTGTTATAGAATTTGAGAACACTATCCAGCCAGCTGCCTTCTGACTGGTTTGTAATGTAACTTCCATTCTTGAGCTGCGAATTTGCCACGTGTCGCGTGCTGCGTGCCCCAAAGATTTCCGTGTTATACGGCTGGCTTTTAGTATTGACTTGACTCATTTGCTAATGGTTTGACTGCCGGCTGGGTGATAGGGCATTCTGTGAGTGAGTATTAAAATTTTTCTTTGGTTTTGTTATTTATGGTATCGGTTGCATCTGCAAAGGCAACGATCTATTAGCATATTTACCGGAAGAAACAAAAATTGTGTAATTTCTGTTTTTGAACAGAAAAATAGGTATGTTCACTATCTGCAACTGCAATTGCAGAGAGTGGAGGGTACGATCGATTGTATCTGCTAATACAACGAGTTATTCACCTTTCATTGACTGGTAGCACCCTTTTCCCTTTTGTGCGTTCTATGTTAATCTCTAATATTGTGGCTATACATAGTTCAGGTTGATTAATAAAATAAGGTAATATCAATTTTCTTTTTTTTTCTTTTTTTTCTTTTTTTTTTAATATCCAAATTAGAGAAAGTGCAGATTTGATTTGTGTGAATTCATGGTAAAGTAGGATGACCCCGAAGACAATTGAATGTTTAGGAACTCAAGAATAAGTTTACGGTTATTGTTATATATTTGTTGGTGATTACAAAACCAGAAATTCCCACATTTATTGTAAATATTTCCGTATTGTTTAATGGTGCTATCTGTCAATGAAGAAATAATCACTTTTATCGTTTCGTTAGGTACGCTTTATTGTAGAAAAGCTCTCTGTTTCCATCGAATTACGCCTAAACTCTAGATCAGCTTCCTTATTGTCTTTTGATTTATGAAGCTTAAATATAGATGTTTTATTCACACCATTTCGAAATAGCTTTTGTTATACTATTTAATTTATTGAATCGTACACTGCCCATTTTGTTCTTGCATTATCAATTTAGAGAATAGGGCTGTTTGAGAAGATTTTTTTTTTCAAGGCATTTTAAGCCGAAAAGGCTGCTTTAAGTTCTAGGATGTGAACGCCACAGTCTTTTGCGTTCCAAAAAACCCTTGTGATTTTTCCCATTGCAGAAAACGCCCCAATCGGTTCGTGAGTCATCTGAAAATATTTCTAAAGAAAATTTATGTTGGGAAAAACTTTGAACAGACATCATTAAGTTTTTTTAACCATCAATTCAAATCCTCTTCCATAGTGAAAGTTATCTTAATCTTTGAGTCATATTTCCTATTGTTTAATTTTAATGCTAAGATTTTTTGCCTCTTTAAAGATTTTATGTGTAACCAGCCATACCGTACAGCTGGCCAAACTGCAACTAGTTTTCCGATGAGTTGTGCAAATAATCTGATTTTATAGTTATTCTTTTTCCTAATGTTTTGGATGTCTTTATAAATTATTTCCCTTTTCTCTTGAGTTAAGGCTATTGTCATGTTAGTTGTATTATAAATAAACCCTAAAAATGGGCATTGTTGCGCAGGAATAACTACGCTTTTTTCGGAAATAATTATAAATCCTAAATGTTGTAATGTTTGTGTAATTTCATTTATACTTTTAAGCAATTCTCTTTTGAATCACCAATAACTAGCCAATCGTCTAAAGAGAGTACAGTTTTATACCCAAATTTTACATATCTTACAACTAGTTCCAGAAGTTTTGTGAAAGGATATGGAACTGCATAGGCGCACCCATAAAATATGTTTAGGTTAGGGCGCAACATAGGATGTGCAAAGAAAAATTTGGGGTGCCACACCCTGATGTCATACTTTTAACCAGATGGCACATAATTAAACTGGTATAGTACGTTGCAAAAATCGACCCTTAAAAACTTCATATGACTACATACTGTGGATTGGAATAAGGAAATATGCATCTTTAAGATCAATTTTCCCGAGAATGCGTAATTTGAAATAAAATTTTGTGCCATCCTGTAGTCTTCGTGTTTAAAATGGGATGCTGTCATATACCTATTTAAGTTTTTTAAGTCGGCATAAATCGATATTTCCCATTGAGTGAGTACGACGATAAGAATTCGCCATCCATCGGTTTACATTCCTCGACAGCCCCGATTTTTAAAAGTTCATTAATCGCCGATTGATACTTGTTGATTTCACAGTTCTTAATGTCGCAACGTACTTTGCTAATCAGAATCTGGAGTGGGGTCCTTGAAGGGGATTTTATAACCTTGTACCAACGCTATTGTTGAACTGTTTATACGTAATTTCTGCCAATTTTGAACGTATAATATTAGTTCAGACGCTTGGCTAATTTAAATTATTGAAAAGGAGGCCTAAAACCCACGGACAAGTTTTTCCTGTAATCGATCGAAGTAGTTGTTTTGGCGTGCAGTTGCAGGATTTAGTACAGTTTCTACTTCAAGATTTAATTTTGGTGGTCTGAGGACATTGCAGTTGGCGGACACTTCTCTATCATACTGTTTTCTTTTTTTTTATTTAGTCTCTTTAATAAGGAATTGTTCCATCTAAAAACTATCTGGGTATGTAGTTGTTTCTGGTGTTGGTAAGTCTCGATTCGAATGAGTTACTTCCTCAGCTAGCATGTGAGGATCTTCTAATGCATCTGCAAATGCAAAAAAATTTCCTTGGTTTAGCTACTTATGGTATCAATTGCATCTGCAAATGCAACGATCTATTAGCATATCTACAGCATCTGCAAATACTGTATTTTCTGTTTTTGAACAGAAAAATAGCTTCATGAATATATTCACTACGTGCAACTGCAATTGCAGACAATGGAGGGTACGTATCTGCTAATACAACGAACTCTTCACCTTTTTGCGTGCTGCTTAACCCTCGTTATGCTATCGACTGCGTCTGCAAATGCAACGATTTTTTAGCATATTTACAGTATCTGCAAATACTGTAATTTCTGTAACGTAAGGAAAACGGGATATGATGAACCATAGACAAGAACTTGCATGTTGTCTTCTTATGTAAGAGTGTTGCAATAGTATGGTGGTTATTTGTTTATGTATCTGCAAATATATGGCACTATACCGTTTTATTTTTGTCGGCACATCCTTTAGATCGGCAAATGTAGGGATATAGTGTGCCCCTAACTTATATATACCTACTGAGGTAGAGGCTGTTGAGGCCCTTCACATCTGCAAATGTGAAGGCCAATTTTAGTTAAAGTTATTCGCATCTGCAAATGCGAACTTGTAAATAGGTATTATTATTATTTATTAACATCTCCTACAAGCAATGTTTACTCAAAATTTTTCCTCACCAGCCGGCTCATATCAACACAAATTATTTACAAATGATGCATTCCGGTATTACATCGATTCGACAAAGCCGAACGATAACATTCCGATAAATTTATGACGAGCGGCTAAATCCCCCAAGTTGCGATCCAAAATACTGCGCGCGATGCAACACGAATCTATGTCTCTACGTTCTAGCAAAATTTTTTTAATACAGTAATAACAATAATTACAATATACATAGTCCTTATTCCCCTAGACAGTGTTTTTGAGCACTGGTATTGAGGATAATTATTGCATTTTACTAATAACAGTAGGTACGATTTCCCATAAACTCTCTAGTACTGTGGCTATGAACATCCCTTAAAAATATTATGTTAATATTTGATTTTTGAGTTTTATTTATTAACCTGTAGATAAGTTTATTCTGTTCATACTCTTAATTTCTCATATGGATCTACAGTATGAGTCAGTGGATCATAATTAAATATAACTTTTAGTATTTTGTTTTGCAATATTTGCATCGAATTGTAGTTTATAGTCCCACATGTGCCCCATACGGGGATCAAATATCGAAAACGTGATAATACGAAGGCATTATAAACATTTTGTTTGTTTTTTTTTTATATTCATCTTTATATGGTATAAAGGTTTTACTCTATGTAAAACATTAATAAATGTAACAATGTTTTTTCATGCCCTCGTATATAAACAGTTTGGTAGTATAATAATTAAAATAGCAGTCAGCACATTTAATTTTGTTAAGATAGCGTCTGCCTCGCTGACGAGAGGTAAAATATGTATATCATTTTTTTCTTCACTGATTCATTCCCATTTTTAACTGTAACCCGTTCGCACTCTATTTTATTCTAATATAGTTAGTTTTAGAAGTTTGGGAGTGGTTTCATTTTAAGTTTATTAAGTAAAAAAATTAGGGTTAAAAGTGTTATATTTATTCATAATACTACAGTTTAGTATCATACACATTTAGTTTGCTTTTATACGAGAGATAGTTTCTGTTTTTATATATCTAAGATAACCAGGTATTTATGTATTTTTGAAGTTTTGGCATATATATGGACTCATCCCCTGATTTGCTTCTTACGATGAATATTGCCCCCTTTTTTCGCCTCCTTTGCGAGCAAGACGTATCACTATTATCACTAACACTTTCACTGTCTTGAAATA
>MU186569.1:21711-43996 GCA_016904865.1 Pissodes strobi | reverse complement strand
AATTTAGCAACAAATTGGTTATTATTTAATCGAACTTACCCAATAATTGCTTATCAATTCGGAATTAAAACGTAATCGGACACGCAATTTTTTGAAAATAGTTATTGATGACAGTGTCCACTGATAGCTTTATGTTACATTACTATAGCAACAACCTGCGCCTATTCACCGATACGCACCGGTCCAAGCCGCCTTGCGAACCCACTTATTTTTAATAATAACTTTATTATTATTACTATTAAAAAGAGATGTTTTTGCATTAATTTATCGACATTTGAAGAAAAAGCAGCATATTTTATTGGAAGCTTGAAATGTCAACAAATTATTGCAAAAACATTTCTTTTTAATATTAATAATAATTATTATTATTAAAGATAAGTGTGTTCGCAAGGCGGCTTAGCCCGGTGTCGGTAAATAGGTACAGGTTGTTGCTATCAAATTGAGTAATAAATAGAAATTTTAGTTTAATAAATCTTGAGTTGTTGCCGCTTATTTTGTTGTTTGTTTGTATCTACGTTGCTATGACAACACTTTTCACTCCGCCGGCGAAAAAGTGAAAAGTAAAGCTCCGGCGGAGGAAAAACGAAACTTCACGGCCGCATACACAGTCGAGTAATTACGGATTTACTGACGTTTGAAGAAAAAAATAATAAACTATTAACTACTGAATGAAAATCATGATAACATGTGCGGATGTCACCTACATATACTCGATATGATTTTTAATTAAAATTATTTCAGATACAACCAAACTTTTTATATTATCTTAAAGTACACTAGATAACATTTATTATTTTGTGCATAATACATGGTTTAAATGTCCACCTCGACTTCATCTACACTAGCGAATTCGCCGAATCCAATTTTCTATGACGTCGTGCAATAAATCGAGCGTGATCTGACGAATGCAACGTTCAATGTTCAATTTCAAGTGTTTGGGGTCTGTCATCCAGCTCCTTGGAAGCCAGTGAACAGAAGTTGCCTCCCTTGAAATTATACTTTCGTCAAACTTTTCTTGCAATGCGATAGTTTTATGAGCAGTGTGATAATAATGGGACCGTCTTGCATGAACCACATACACTTCAAGTCAAGTGCATCTAAAGCGGGCCACAAAAAATGTCTTAACCTTTGTCGGTATCGTTCACAATTCAACATTCATAACTGCTACTTCGTTTTGGAAAAAAAATGATCCGATGATGACACTATGCCATAAAACACACCATACAGATACCTTCTTAGCGAATACAAATGCTTCTAGTGAATCTGTTGTGGATTATGTTCACATCAAAAACGGCAATTTTCTTTTTTATGGCAGTGGCACACACACTAAAGGGAGATCGTATGGCGTTCGACGAGCGTTGTGTGTGCGAAGATGTTGATTGGCACGGTTCTTGAACAGTTGTAGGTTGTTTTTAGGGGGAAACAGTTTTCCTGGGAGTGAATTCCACAGTGATGCAGTGCGCCAGACAAAGGAGTTCTTGTAAAGCGATGTTCTAGGTGTTTCCAAATGTACGACGAACTGGTGCACTCTTGCCGTCTCTCGTGACTGTCTGACAGTCGCTGCCAGGGGTGGGATGAGGCGGGCCAAATCCTGGGAACATCTGCCGTGAAAGTATCTGTAAAACAGGTACATTTCGGCGGCATATCTGCGATGTTCCAGAATATCCAGATTCAACTCCGGGTCGCCGATGAGATGTACAGCTTTTTTTTGTCTGGAATCCAGCAGCCTTAGGGTGTGCTTTGGTGCGGCATCTCAGATGCGTAAGCCATATTCTCAGCACGGTCTTATTTGCGCTTTGTAGAGCAAGAGCAAGTGCTGCGGTGTATACAGTTTTTTGTTGCGGAATAGCGCACCAAGCTTCTGGGAGGCTGATTTTACGATGTTAGCAACCTGGTCATGCCATGACATATTGCTGTTGACCGAGACACCCAGTAGTCCGATGACGAGGATGAAGCAATGGTCAATCCTACCTTAATAATTTCAGAACCCGCCGTATTGGCCCTCTTGATAAACGTGGCTGCTTGGGTCTTTGTTGCATTGAACTGGAACAAATTTCTGTCGCCCTAAGTTTAAACTTTCTCAAGGTCTTGATTAATTGCTGTGATATGCTCCTGTCTGCGGTGATACATCTCAATCGCTGGTAAAAGTTTTCCTGATCTAAATTGGGAGACAAGAGTACTGTCATCTGCAAAACTGTAAACAGGATCATTGGTTTCGGTCAGCAGTTTATTAATATAGATGAGGAACAGAGTTGCTGAAAGTATTGCGCCCTGAGGCATGCCCGCATTAATGGTGAATGAGTCTGAGATGTATCCAGCAACTGCAACGTGTAGATGAGATGTACAGCAGCAAAATATCCAACGCAATCGCTCAAGACTCTCCGTAGTTCTCAATTGCCCTACTCCATATATGAGTGGAATAGGTCAATAGGCCTTTTTTGGAACAGGTTGCTCTCGAGCGACTTTCAAAGAAGATGGGTAAATCCCTTTTTAGTAAGACAGAGCAAAAAGTCTGGAAAACGGGTGTTAGTTCGTTGGCGCAGTTCTTTAACACGATGGCGGGTATTTCTTCCGGTCCTGATGCCTTTTGCGTAAATAGTTATTTAAAGATTTTACGAATATCACGGTGGTAAAACTTGAGTTCTGCCATTTTGTAAAGTTATTACTTACTGCCTTTACTACCGACCAGAAATTTCTGGAGCCACTAGGGCATTGCAAAAGTTTATTCCTGATCCTTTGATTGTGTTTGTCCTTTGGTTCGTCGATCACAGATTTGCATTCGTTTCTCGCTTCGACAAAATAATTGCGATTTTGCTGCCAGTACGTGTAGGCTTGTAAACATATCCACTTAACTAAAAATGAGCTTCATCTGTAAAAATAATTTTTCTGGCAAAATTCAAGCTGTTCTAAACTACAAGCAGCAAACTCTCGACGCCGACAATTATATGGCTTAAGTTCTTAGGTCAAAACAATCTTATACCAGTATAAACTCAAATCTTTTGCAAAATCCGCCAAGTTGTCATGCTTTTAAGCCCTAACTCTTGGACAATTTGGATCATCAGCAACACTAGCTCTTACAGCAGTAATATTCCCAACAGTTCTGGCATTTCGACGTCTTGCTGATGTTTCTACGTCGCGTCGTGAAGAGTAAAATTACTTTCAAATTTTTCAACGATGGGACGAATGGCAAGCACAGAAGAGCGATTAATTGGACCAAAGTTTTCGCGAAGTGCGCGATAATTATTCACAAAAGAACGTCTATTTTCATAAAATATTTGGATAACAACCAAATGTTCTTGAAGCGCGTATTTAACCATAATAAATTGTTAGAGTATACTGAACATAAATGACATCTAGTGATAGTTATAATTGTATTACCATGGTTGCATTATAGTTTAAAAATTGTATTATTCTTATTGGAATAGTATATGGTGTAACTAGTAGGAAAAGCAACACATTCTTGGACGACTGTAGTTAAGTGCTGGACGGGGTGTAGCCGAGGCCAGCAACAGAGGAGTCCAGGAATGTACTTTTCATACGAGTTGCACATACTATTTTTTTATTCGATCGGAACTAATTAAATAGAATACGTATTTATAATACAAATTTTGAATCGAGCGAGCTTAAGTTTATTACGTAACTACGGAAACCACAGGTAAATGTCACTTTTGATAAACGTCAGATCTGACAACCAAGGTGTTGAATAGGATGGAAATGTTCGCGTCCTAGGATGGAAATGGTTAATTCCCGTACAGTTATTGCATGTTGCCAAGCAACGAATACAATATACTGGAAACATGACTTGCGTTTTAAGATCCTTTACACAAATAGTGCACTATGTAAAAATCGACCTCTCCTATTGGTCGATCCATCTCGTATTACAATACCTATGTCTTCGTGATGCAATCAATTTCAGTCAAGAGCTCTCGCGGTGTAGGGGTTTAGATAGCTGGGTCTCATCTGCATGGCCCGGGTTCATCCCCGTTGCTTTTTTATTATTTTTATTAAGATTATGTTTTTAAACAGTTTTTTTCTTGATTTTGGGTATGTCTTGGGTTAGTTTGGGTTAGCACCTGGTTAGTTTCCTTTTCTTGGGCGCCTGTAGCGAGCGAAGGGAGCGGAGGGCCATGCGAATCGACCAATAAGAGAGGCCGATTTTTATATAGTGCTCTATTTGTGTAAAGGATCTTATAATTCTCATGACTTTTGCCAAAGTATATGTAAACTAGTAAGTTCACTCAGCGGTAAATCCTTTGATGTAATTCAGCCACCTTCTTTTATATCAAGTGACAACTGGAGATGACCGATGCGCTGCGTAAGTGTCCGATTGATTCGCGTGGCTTTCTCTAGTCAGAGATGTATTCAGGAGATTGTATGGACTCGTACCGAAAGACCTACTGAATGCCGGCCGGATGAAAAATCAAGTGAAACTGATCAAAGCTGTAAAAATATTTTCATAGAAGGAAATTGAAAAAAAATTTGCTATACTAGGTGTCATTTTTAGGTGACACCACTGTTGCTATCACAGAATCTAACAAGAATTTAACAACACTGCAAATCGATCTTGAAAAGGCATCAATAATGGCAACTTTCTAATTTAATCAACTTTGTAGCTTTGACCGTTTCAAAGATAGCAATAAGAGTGGATTACCTAAAATTACCCGTAAAATGCTTCTGTTTAGGCCTAGTCCCTAAAAGTCGTCATGGCAACTTTTACGGACTATTCCAAAATTACTGAATATGTCTGAATGTCAAGTTTCGAATGACATGACAAAATTGTCAAATAGTTGCTACGATATCAAATTCTAAGCTAACTTTGTCGTACATTATGATTTCAAAAATTATGGTAAATTTGCAAATTTAGGCGTTCTGAAGAATTGCAAAAAGCGTATAAATAAAAATTAAATTTTGGGAGCGTATGACAAAAATAGTGCTTGAGGACTCATCTGCTATTCCGAAACAGCAATGATTCGTCCTGAAAAACTCCATTTTAGGTACTTGTAACAAAAATAACTATTAAAATATATAATAATATAATAATTCGGAATCTCATTTTTACTACACTTCTTTGGTTTCGTGAAAGTGATTTTTCAAGGCCACGTTATGACATGGTTTATGTTTTCGTCTCGCGTTACGGCATTTTTGTATCGTTGATTGGACGACTAACCAAAACTAACCAAATCTATCAAAATTGATTGTACCGTATCGGCACCGGCACCGGTTCAAATGACTACAATAAACTGAGACTATGTGAAACTAACCAAAACTTGATTCGACGATTAACCAAAACTAGCAAAATTTATTAAAATTGATTATAACGTATCGTAACGGGTTCAAATTACTAAAATAAGTTGATACTAACTGAAGCTAACCGAAAGTTGATTGGAGGACTGACCCAAACTAACCAAATCTTTTAAAATTGATTATAACGTATCGGAACAGATTAAAATAATTAAAACAAGTTGAGACTAAATGAAACTAACCGAAAGTTGTTGACGAATAACCCAAACTAACCAAATCTATTAAAATTGATTTTAATGTATTCTGAAAAACTTGAAATGACTAAAATAAGTTGAGAATAAGTGTAGCTAACCGAGAGTTGATTGAACTACTAACCCAAACTAGCCAAATCTATCAAAATTGATTATACCGATACGTTATAATCAATTTGATGACTAAAAGAATTTAAGACTAAGTGAAACTAACCGAAAGTTTATTGGAAAACTAACTTAAACTAAAAAAATCTATTAAAATTGATTATAATGTATCGGAACCGCTTTAAATGACTAAAATAAGTTAAGAATAAGTGTACTAACGGAAAGTTGGTTCGACCACTAGCCCAAACTAACCAAATCTATTAGAACTGATTATAACGTGTTGGTTGGAACCGGTTCAAATGACTAAGGCATATGTTAAAACTAAGTGAAACTAACCGAAACTTGATTCGGCGATTAACGAGAACTAACCAAATCTATTAAAATTTATTCTAACGTATGGTAACCGGTTCAAATGACTAAAATAAGTTGAGACTAAGTGAAACTAAGCGAAAGTTGGATCGACGACTAACCTAAACTAACCAAATCTATTAAAATTATTTATAACGTAACGGAACCGCATTAAGTGACTAAAATAAGTTGGGAATAAGTGAAACTAAACAAAAGTTGAATCGACAACTAACCCAAACTAACCAAATCTATTAAAATTGATTATATCGCATCGGAATCGGTTCAACTGATTGAAATAGTTAAGACTAAGTGAAACAAACCGAAAGTTGAATCGAGGACTAACCTTAACAAATCAAATCTATTAAAATTGATTATAATGTATCGGAACCCCATTAAATGACTAAAATAACTTGAGAATAAGTTAAACTAACCGAAAGTTATCCAACTTTCCCACCCAACCTAACCAGATCTATTAATATGGATTATAACATATTGGAACCGCTTTAAATGATTGAAATAAGTTGAAAAAAAGTGAAACTATCCGAAAGTTGAATCGACGACTTGACCAAAGTAACCAAATCTACTAAAATTGATTAAAGTATCTGAACCGCTTCTAATGACTAAAATAGGTTGAAACTAAGTGAAACTAACCAAAAGTTGATTGAACAACTATCCGAATTAGGTTGTTGGTTAGTTCGGGTTAATCGTCGATTCAACTTTCGGTTAGTTTCACTTAGTCTCAACATATTTCAATCATTTGAACCGGTTCTATGACGTTATAATCAATTTTAATAGATGCTATTAGTTGGGTTAGTCCCCAAATCAACTTTCGGTTAGTTTCTCTTAGCCTTAACTTATTTTAGATATTTGAACCGGTTCCGATACGTTATAAACAATTTTAATAGGTTTGGTTACTTTGGATTAGTCATCCAATAAACTTGTGATTAGCTTCATGTAGCTTCAACTTATTTTAGTCATTTGAACCGGTTCGGATACGTTATAATCAATTTTAATAGGTTTGGTGAGCTTGGGTTAGTTGTTGATTCATCTTTCGGTTATTTTCACCTATTCTCAACTTATTTTAGTTATTTAAAGCGGTTCCGACACGTTATAATAAATCCTAATAGATTTGGTTAGTTTGGGCTAGTCGTCCAATCAACTTTCGATTAGCTTCACAAAGTTTCAATTTATTTTAGTCATTTGAACCGGTTCCGATCCGTTATAATCAATTTCAATAAGTTTGGTTAGTTTGGGGACGACTACGATCAACTTTCGACTAGCTTCACTTAGTTTCAACTTATTTTAGTCATTTGAACCAATTCCTATCCGTTATAATCTATTTTAATAGGTTTGGTTCGTTTGGGTTAGTCGTTGATTCATCTTTTGGTTAGTTTCACTTATTCTTAACTTATTTTAGTCATTTAGAGCGGTTCCGATACGTTATAATAAATTTCAATAAATTTGGTTAGTTTGGGTGCGACTACAAGCAACTTTCGACTAGCTTCACTCAGTTTCAACTTATTTTGGTCATTTGAACCTGTTCCGATACGTTATAATCAATTTTAATAGATTTGATTACTTTGGATTAGTCGTCGATTCAACTATCGGTTAGTTTCACTTACCCTTAACTTATTTTATTCATTTGAACCAGTTCCGATACGTTATAATCAATATTAATAGATTTAGCTAGTTTAAGTTAGTCGTCTATTCAACTTTCGGTTTGTTTCAGTTAGTCTCAACTTATTTTAATCATTTGAACCGGTTCCGAGGCGTTATAATCAATTTTAATAGATTCGGTTAGTTTGGGTTAGTCGTCCAATCAACGTTCGGTTAGTTTCACTTAGTTTCAACTTATTTTAGTCATCTGAATCGATTTCGATACATTATAATCAATTTTAACAGATTTGGATAGTTTGGGTTAGTCGTCGATTCAACTGTCGGTTGGTGTCAGTTATTCTCAACTTATGCTAGTCATATAAAGCGGTTCCGATACGTTATAATGATTTTATTACATTTTGTTAGTTTGGGTTAGTCGTCGATTGAACTTTCGGTTAGTTTCACTTTCATTTGAACCGGTTCCGTTACGTTATATTCAATTTTAATAGATTTGGTTAGTTTGGGTTAGTAGTCCAATCAACTTTCGGTTAGCTTCACTTATTTTAGCCATTTGAAGCAGTTCCGATACGTTATAATCAATTTTAATAGATTTGGTTAGTGTTCAATTAACTTTCAGTTAATTTCACTTATTCTCAACTTGTTTTAGCCATTTGAAACGGTTGCAATACCGACGTCATTATCAATTCTATTAGATGTGGTTAGTTTGGGTTAGTCGTCGATTCAACTTTCGGTTACTTTCACTTATTCTCAACTTATTTTAGTCATTTAAAGCGGTTCCGATACGTTATAATCAATTTCAATAGATTTGGTTAGTTCGTCGATCCAACTTTTGGTTAATTTCACTTTGTCTCAACTTATTTTAATCATTTGAATCGGTTCTGATACGTTATAATCAATTTTAATGGATTTGGTTAGTTTGGGTTATTCGTCAACAACTTTCGGTTAGTTTCATTTAGTCTCAACTTATTTTAGTTATTTGAACCGGTTGCGATACCTTATAATCAATTTTAATAAATTTAGTTAGTTTGTGTTTGTCGTCGAATCAACTTTGGGTTAGTTTGGGTTAGTCGTCCAAACAACTTTCGGCTAGTTTCACTTAGTCTCAACTTATTTTAGTTATTTGAACTGGTGCCGATACGTTATAATCAATTTTAATAGATTTGGTTAGTTTGAGTTTGTCGTCGAATCAACTTTGGGTTAGTTTTACAGTGCCAAAATATATTTAATATTTACAAAGCATTCCATTATCGTTATATAATATGTACTTATAAAAAAAATCTGACACCTAAATGATTTTTCCGGCCTTCACCTAATTTTATTAACATATCTATTCACATACTATAGATTTTTCCTATTTGCCTTTGTATTTTTCATTGCTTCGTATATATTTCCACCGAAGTCCGAATAAAATATTAAAATAGAAATAAAATTAAGGATTTACACAAATCCCACTCTGTTCTGAACACTCTGCCTACATACGAACGACTGATTAAACTAAAACGCTCCACATGCTGCCAACAATCTGCGGATTTTCAGCGGCTGGCAGAAAATATTTGGGGGAGTGGAGCTACTAGTTTACATATACTTTGCTTTTGCGGTAGGAAAATACATCGGATAGGCGTAGTTTATCGTCCGATCATCTGATAAAAAAACCCTTTACTTATAAACATAGCTAACATAGCAATGTCGCTACATCATTTAATTGTAAAACAATAAAATTATGAAAAAAAAAAAACATTTGGCTACAGTAACCAATAGTTTTTATGACTACCTAACTAAAATTGTTGTAATTGATCGAATTTTTTTTTATACCTAATTAAGTAATTCATCATTTTGCTTAAAAAATTACTACCTGTACAAAAAGTACGAATATAAATACGCCAGCAAGATCTGCCATTTTCCGAACAATAATTATAAATATTCAATCAATTAAACTTTCTGACATATTAAGTAGACTGGATATGACAAAAAACTATAAACCTATTAAAATTAAGCAAATAAAGAGATTAGTAAAAAAGGAGCCAAAATAAGGAGTGTCTATTTTCATTACGGTATCAAAGAAGCAGATCGTGTCACGACCCCGGTTGTTTCCTGGTCGGCCTTTTATTCACGAATTGTGCCCGATTTCAAACTGCCGAGCCTGATAGAGTGTCTGTTTTATTATATTTCGGCCACGATTTGTGGCTTCTAACTTGTTATGATCAACGTGCTTTTCACACTGAAACTAAGCAAAATATATGTACCAGCAAAACCTGCAAACGCTCATTTCACTTTAATTATCTACTTAATTTTACTGGTATATTATTCTCGTTCTCCTAGAGTAATCCCAATTATTTAGAAATGCCATAATTTCTGTTTAACGGTTAATATTAGGGCAACTTCTTAAATTCGTATAATATCAATTGACGCTTTTGTTGATCTGTTAAAATTATTATAAACGATTGATTCTAAAACAAGAAATAGTATATTCCGTTACGTTAAATTAGAATGGGGCGTATTTTAGTGTTGTTGCGAAGGATAAGACGTACAAAGAATTATTAAATGCTATTAATATTGCAGTTGTAGTCAAACTGTAGCTTTTATCAATTGCATGATACTATTTTGCTCTGAATTATCTAGAATAAAAACGGCTACTTTTTTTATGGTATATATATTATATTAAAGAAAAATACAAGCATGCACATTGAACATAAAAAATGAATGTGCGATATGAAATACCGCAGTCCTTTAAACACAGACGAAAAATCAATCAGAATGCCATTTCTAATATTCTTTGTCAGTACGCGCACCCTCGACGCGCACCATACATCAGCCATTATTTGTGGGGAACCAGTGTCGCCCGACCATCGCTTTAAGTTTGTTATTACATTTAACCAGTGCCTGCGTGTTTTGTATTGTGACATTACGTTCTGCTAGGTACTAGGTGCTAGTTTTTTGTTTTTATTTGGTTTTGTGGGTTTGTGTTAAAAGTATTTCCACAACATTTGGACGAAATGAAGAACAGAAGGGACAAACATGTTTGCTGTGTACCGAACTGTGAACATAAATCTTATAACTGCAGTCTTACTTGTTTTCTTTCTCGAAAGATTATAAAAACAAATCTATATTTTTTTCGATACCTATTATATGTATTTAAGTGTGTGTTACAATTTGTAATGTTTGATGCATTTCTAAATATCGTATAGATATAATATGTATTTTTCTTCATTAATTTCTTGACAAAATTAACTGTTTTAGATTCATTACCTTTTTTCGTGTTCATGGTTGGCATTGTTGGCCATATTCATATAACCTCAAAAGAACATGGGGCAATTTTAGATTTTTTTATTCAATACCTACCTTATATAATCGCTACTTTTAATTTATTTTTAAATGCAATATAGGGAACAACTACATTGTTAAACGACAATAATATTATAGAAACTATTTTGTTGCTTTCTAATGTTATCGAATACACATAGAAAATACACAAATGTTAAACGGGCTTTACTTATATGACTAGTACAAAGACGTGTTTGACTGCTTTGGGAAAAAAGTGTATTTTCATGGAAGAATTCATTTTTCCATGTTTTCATTCACTAAGTATTTATTATAATTTTTTTAGGCCTTTTATATATAAAAAAAGCATTCCGAGTATTTATGAGGGGTATAAATGCAAATTGCGACATCTCCATTTTTCATAGAAAACGACTTCTTTGTATATTATAGTTTAAGGATCATGTACGATACTACGATATTAGCTGCTAATACGGGTTCAAAGAGTAGAGATTCTCTACTTCTCGACGGGGTTTTATGGTTTATTATATGGGTTTGCTTATACATACTTTTTGAAGTGAAACTTCTTTAGCGAAGGTAAAGTGAGAAAAAATTAAACGCGTATGAAAGTTAAAACGGTTATCAAAATGAAACGTTTAATTAAGCATGTTCCAGTATAGCTAGAGGGTTGAAATATTCAGAACATGTTGTCAGGGTAAAATAAGGATCCTGGATGAAAACAGGACCCCGTACCCCCCTCCCGTTTGGCCAGGAGTGTAGAGGGGGAGAAGAAAAATTAAAATAATTTATTTCGTGAGAACGGGAAGAGCTACGGGGTCGAATTTTTATGGTAGGTGCGCCTCATGGGGGGCTAACTATGACCAAAAGGGGAGGAGAGGCTCTAATTGAAGGGGTAATTTTTGAAACAAACGCCGACATTTCTACAGCGGAGCCTCGGATTGAAAATCTGACAAGCGATGACCCCGATTCACGGGGTCATCAGTGGGGGCGGGAATTATACCCCCCACTCTCCGGATAAACAAAATTTTCGAATAAATTGGAAAAAATTGAAAAAGACGTAAAAAAAACTGTTCGGAAAGTTAATAGCAGTATTAAAAAACGAAATAAGAAAAAAACATTTACAAAAAAAATTAAGAGAAACGCGATTTTCGGCGAAAAAAGGCAAAGGTGTGCGGCTACGAGGTCGCGGATTGCCAAAATGGGATGAAAAAAATGCTTTATAATAAAAAAACAAAAATTTTTGAAAAAAATTGGAAAAAATTTGAAAAAGTAAAAAAAAAATCGGAAAGTTAATAAAAGTAATATAAAACGAAATAAGAGAAAAGAATAATAGTTTGGAAACTTATTAAAAATATTATAATCCAAATGAGAAAAGAAAAAAATAATAAAAAATTGTTCACAAAGATAATAGTACTACAAAACGGAATAAAGAAAAAAAAAAGAAAAAAGTCAGAGAAACGCCGTTTTCGGCGAAAAAAGTTCAAAAAAGGAAAAATAAATAAAGGTGGCGTTTTAAAATATGAAATAATATAAATACCTGTCAGAATTTCACATTTCAAGAAATATTTTTTAAATTTTTCATGAAAAATTTCGGACGGAAAAAAACTTTTGTGTTTACCACTTTTTGATATATTTTGGAATAAACTATCTAGCTGGGCGCCCAAATACGTGGCAAATACTTGTATATACATACAATATATTATATTATGTTTCCATTAATATCCGAAATACGTTATTATGCATAAAAACTAAGCATTTTAGGAATTATGGATCAGTAATTATCTTTTACTTAATATCGATAGTAAGTAACCAAACTTAAATATAAAGTTATGTCCGCTCTAGAAATTCAACTAGAGAAACTAACCCAGACTGACCCAGTTGGACCCGAAAAAAGCAATTTTATAATCTTTTTGCGTCTGATATGTTTGGTTAATATCGATAGTTAAGGGTTTTAGCAATTATCCATAATTCCTAATTTGCTAAAGTTATGCATATCTAATAACGTATTTCTGATATTAGCAGTAACATATCTATAAATATTATATACAAACTCCCATGTTATTTGTATAGCATCTGACAAATACATGATAAAAAACACAAAATAAGGCTAATACCCACTTGTTTACGAAATTTGGAAAAGCGTAATGCGGACCTGGAATTTCCCTTTTAAAAATGGCCGACGCTGAAGGAATTTGTCTGAAAGACATCAAAAGCGGCATTTCAGAGAGAATATTCTGATCACTTTTTCTTCTGTGCTTTAAACACCTACAAAGCGAAGGAAAAAAGTCACAACAAAAAAAAGAAAGCATTTCATGGGAGTTTTTCCATATATTCGATGAGATTTTGGGGTGTTGATCGATAATCAATGACTTGGGAAAGTCAAACAAGTGTCATAAGGTTCAATAGATCCGAATATCTATGTCCTAACATTTTAAATGATTATTACTGTGGTATTGCCAGGAACCTGACAGACAACATGCTTTCAACTACTGAACTTATGACTTATTTGAGTGACAATCCAGACGCTCGATCATACTGTTTAATCCAACGGATCCTGATGAGGTGGTTCGTGCTGTGACTTCTATAAGAAACAGAATCTATTCAGGGGATGATGGTTTGTCAGCTAAAATTTGCATGAACCTGTCACCTTGTCAACTTTAGAGGCCTTAGTGAATGCCCTTAACCTGTCATGGTATTCGGCTGGTTTTCCAGCTAGCTTAAAATTAGTAAGAGTGTTTCCTAGGTATAAAGGTGGTGAATCCGATCATCCGGGCAACCACAGTCTGTTTTACCTTTGTCTACTCTTTCAAAGGTTATAAAAAAATTAACCAAGAGTCGAGTAGCATCATTTCTTTGTTACAGACAGACACTTCATGCGGGTCACGATACACATATAATGGTATGCTCTTGCGCAAGCAGAACCTGCCACACAGAAACGTGTGACGTCACCTGGGAACGGCGCTTTCGATTCTGCTTAAGCGTGTATGTTTGAAATACAATATTCGCAGTTTTGGGGGATTTTAGATGACATTTTGGATAATAGGTACGTTCCTAATTATACGTGTATGTGTGTCAACTAAAGATTAAAAGCATTTTCATTCCATATTTATATTACGAAAAACAACAGGGTTTGAACTCGTGACGCGCCGCTCCGCCGATAGCCGCCGAATCGAGACCTGAGCTTTTGTAGCGCTACAGAACCTAACCGATTTCAGCACCCTGGTAACATCGTATGTGAGCATGTGTAAATATGCCTCCCGGCGCGCGTTAAGAAGTTTTACCTCAATCACACTTCAATAATACATGTTGCTTTGTTTTTTTTTACTCATTTTAATTTTGGCAAATAATTTTTAACCACATATATAGTGTCCGGCTGGACCGTGAACCGTGACTTGATCGTAGTATATCTAAAAAGAACGTTTAAAGAACGGGATTAAGGCAGAGCAGCACTCGAATGTCGTCGAATTAGCGGCAGTGTTTAAATATAACGCCACGGTCACGCCGCGCCGCTATAGGCCGACAGATTCCTTAGTGTACGAACGGGGTGAACCGTGATTTCTAATAAGTTGTCACGGTGGCCAACCGTTCCGAGTGCTGGCCCCGCACAGTGCGGCCGCCCGTGGACAAAATTCGGATATCGATACACATCAAATGTACTGCCAATCTGTTGCAAATGATCCAGAGGGAACCAAAGTAGTAAAAACTTATAATATATTTCGCCGGACACAACGCCCTCGCGGCGTCGTGCATGGGCAAGTCATAACTTATAACATCTAAATGAAGGACTGTAGCAATTCAATTGTAGTCAATAAAATTAGTTTCTAAGATTGTAGGGTTCAGTGGTTGTGAATTTTTGACTATGACCGCATATACTACAGGTATGTGTCTCTGTATTGACATATATGTATAGTAATATCATTTGATATGGGATAAGAGACGTGCATTCGTAACTAGTATGCCATATATGTAAACTGTGATACATTCACCGATTGGAGGAAACTTTTAAAAAGTTCTATGCAAAATATCCTGTGCTGTGGACTGTTACAAATTACTTATGGTTGGTAGTTTATAACCTTGTCAAATTTTTGTGCTACTTCCTGCTAATATAGGAGTTATGATTTTTTTAGTTCATCGACGTATTACCAATGCTGATTTAATTGAAGATTGGATAGGCAGTTAAAAATCTGAAAAGTAGTCATATTTTTCTAAAAATTTCCATATGGGGGGAAAATTGAATTCTGAACAACTTTCCTCTTTGACATTTTTTGATATCTGGTCACCTAACCTCACTTTTCGCATATTTAAGTTGGAATTTTTTAATTTACCGCCGTGACAGTTGTCACGTGTAAACTTTTTGGATGATACTATATATCATATTGTTCCTGTTATTAAGTTTATATCTATTAATTATTTTTTTAAAATCTGACCTGTGTTGCCTATATTGAAAAAAGTTTATGTTTTCTGTTATTGTTAATATTGTTCTATATATTGTTTGTTATATATTGTTTAATATGTGTTATTCAAACCAATTATAAAAATTCAAACCATTTATTAATACATAAAAATATTGTTATGGTTTGTCCTCTTTATTAGCTTTAAGACCTTTGGTAAAATTTTGCCTTAGGCTAAGAAATGGTCCTTTAAGGTGACAAGGAATATAAATGGTTTCTTTTGAATGAATGGATCTCGTTGCTTAAATCCTCGTATTCGCTCACTTATAAGACACTAATGAAGTTACATTCAGTAGAAATTCATTTGTTTCTCGCTATCACCAAGCACCAGCAGAAATAACCTCATCAAAAAAAGTCATTAATGTCAAAAGGTAGAAAAACCCAAATGATTGTTCATTATAAGAATGTGTGATACTTTCCATTTTCAATAATAGGGCCCCTAACCTATCTGCTCAAAACCGTTCCAGGTCTAATTATATCTTTTTTCAGAATAACTAAAACTGTTATAGATGAAAATGTTAAGCTAAGCAATTAAAGAAAAAATTTTACTTTGACTCAAAATTGCAAACTTTCAATTCCGGGATAAAGAAAATATCCAGATTTTTATTACTATCCAGAAATTACAATCCTTATAAAATGAGGTAAGGTCTATCCCGAACATATCAAATATTGTCAAAAACAAGTTCCCAGCTTTTATCCGACATGTTTTTCAAGTAATCTGGAAAAAATCTTTCCAAAATTGCTAAACATCAATTTTGACCTCAAATTCTTGATCCCCGACCTCAAAAACCCCTAAGTACCAAATTTTAGCCAAATGACGTCAATGACGATCCCATATAAACGAAGCACTGTGCGCCGTGATAAATCACGGTACGTGAAATTAGGATCCATCTCTAGCCATAGGATCTCCCTTTAAAGTGTGTGCCACTGCCATAAAAAAATCATGTAAATCGTGGAAATATGTAATAAAAATAATAAATAATAAAGTAAAGCTTTAATAAATAAAGATACTCACCATCTCTTATGTTAATTCTATCTTCTCTTCGACAAGCACGAATTCACTGCTTTGCTAAATCATGTTTTTTTATTGTTTTTACATGCACAGTTCGGCATAATTATACTATAAGTTTTTATTTTAAATAATCCTATCACATATATAAACACAAAACAAATCTAAAAATTCACTTAATTAAATAAACTATGACAGCGTCAAATTTTCCCAGATGACGTAGATGCGCGGGTGGGTTAAAAGCGAGTCTAGAAATCAGCATACCGTTATATGTGTATCGTGATGCGGGTCAATTGCGAATTCAGACTGGTAGCTGCACCCACGATACACATATAAGCTGTACCAATGATGTTATTTATCAGTTTTTGGAGCCGTTATTTTTTTAATATAAACCAGAAGGAGTGCGCCGCAGTATCATCAAGTACGGTTGTGGAAACTTCATTTCTATGGATTTCGTGGAGTTGCTTACAGTTAGTTCCATTAATATCTGGCAGGTCGTAGTCAAAGGCTGGCTGTCGATCATGGGGCTTCTGTTCTGAGTCCAATGCTAATCTCCTGGTGTTTAATGTACAAAAAAGCAGTGTTGCATGTGTTTATTGTGATGTTTCGTACTGCTATCTTGAGAACTGTCATGTATCATCATTTATGAAGAGTTTAAGTTTAAAAATCATATTTTGAGCTGGTTGCTGTGAGAGTGGTTGCCAGCGAAATTGGCTTCGAAACAGCAAAGACAGTTTATCATGCGCTGGTAGAGTCACACCTTCGGACCTTCGGTATGGGATTTCATATTGGGAACATTCTACTAGTGAGGAGCGGGACTGGTTTTGGTGCATTCTATCTAGTGATGAGCGAGACTGATCTTGGTGCAGAAAAAGCAAGACCAAGACCAATATGCATGGGGCTGCAAGACTAAGACTAAGACCGAGCAGTGCAAGACTTATGCAAGGCCAAGACCTAGTATTGCAAGACTTACGCAAGACTAAGACCTAGCATGAAAGTCTTGCATTTTTTCGCAAATTTTATTTGTTGACATATTACCCTTAATTCTGAGATCAAAATTGTTGAGTCTAAATGTGAAGAAAAAACTTCCTATAAACGTTTGTCAAAAATCATTTTGTTTATGAGATACATGCAGGGAAAGTTAGACCGTATTCACTAATTGCCACGCCGCAACCTCTTATATAAATGAATAAGAATGTAAAAATAACAGTCAAATTTTTAAAGAAAATTATACTCATAATTACAAAAATCTAATTTGGATTTCAAACAAATTACACAAATGATAATAGACATGCAAGCGATCTTGCATGTAGATCGGGTGATAGTGACGGATTTTGGCCGGTAAGCCATACGCATATTCTGATGTTATAAAGAAAGTGATAAATTGAAGCATTATTCTGGATTTTTCACATAAAGTGTGTCCGAAAAGGGAGGTATTTTTGTGATATTGAAAAGTATAAGATAAAATAGTGGTTAAGTGGAAAACGTCATATAATATTTAAATGCTAGTTCAATTCTGCTTTGAAAATGAATTAATCTTAATGAATTTATAATTCATAATAATGAATTTTATTTATCTTTTTCTATTTTTGACATATTTTCAAGAAACCGAAAAATTTCATTTTTGAAAATTGCTGATTTTAAGTAGTTTTAAAATTTTTGGTTGTACCTACTATATTTTTTCGATAAAATATTGTACAGAGTTTAACAGTCGTCCTTGTATTATGCTGTGTAATTTTATTCTTGTTTTTCAATTGTTCTTTACTGTTTGTAATGTTCATTTTAATCTTATTATCAGATATGAATGTTAAGTATACGAGAGAAAAGCACAATTTTGGTAAGTTTCATGAATTTTTGTATTTGTTTTAACAAGAAATAATGATTTCTATGACATGTATATACATTACATATTTTATCACCCTTTCTGATACTTCATTTTCTAACCCGTTTTTTGTTTTATGTGTTGTTTATTTATTTATTTATTTATTTCTATTTTATTAAACAAAGGTTTTGTTTTTGGGATTAAACATCTTGTTTTATTTTTTTATCAAATAATTGTAAAATGGAACTAAATATTCTAACCTCCTCTTAACAGAGCCCCGATGATGATTTAATATAATTCGAAACCTTGGAAAGAAACAATAATTGGTTTTCTTGATACCTGACCAATAATCCTACAAACAGCACCTAAATTATACATTTTGATCACTATATTTTCTGGTTTTTTGGAAATATCTCGACAACGAAAAGAGATGGAATTCTTATTTAAGCAGCACTGAACTAGAAATTAAATAGCATAGAACTTTTTCCATTAAACCTATTTTCTAGCATTATAGTTTTCAAGTTCCCAATCCTATCGTGAGTGTAGAAAAATACACTTTACCGCACGCGAGTAGGTAATAGTATATTTCCTAACTAGTGCGGGAAGTGCCACTTTTCCGCACGCGATTGCAGTTGGCCGAACGACGCGTAGCGGAGTGCGGCCAAGCAATCAAGTGAGGAAAAGACACTTTCCGCACGAGTTAGGAACGCTATTTTTTCTACTTGCGTGCGGAAAGAACATGTAAAAATAAAGAAACAACATATTGAACTTTTATTAATTTTTATTAAAGCATAAAGAGAAACTACAATCTATTCTATTACTTATGATTAATATTAATGGTAAATTGGCAATTTGATGCATTCTGTAAGTTGATCGCTGATGCTATTAGTTTTTTTGGTTCACAATATCATAAACGCGTCTTGCTTTAAGTTGACGTTTTTAATTTATTCGAATTGTTGACAGTAAGTTGGCAGGGCGATAAAGGCAAAATTTAACATATACGCTAATTGTTATAACTGACACTGACGTGGTCTGCTAATTGTTATGTTATTATTAATATAGTCAAAAGCGATCTTATCGTGCGGGTCCAAAGGTCACAATTTTCAGTAAAAACTTCATTCGTGGCAGATTTTACATGTAAAATCTGTCAAAGGAATGACATTTAATGAAAATTGTGACCTTTGGACCCGCACGTTAAGACTGCTTTTGACTATAGCAGTTATTGATATTTATGACACTGGGTGTCCCAAATTTGTAGGTATATTTCTTTTGTATAATAATTCTTTAATAATTATAATTAGTTTTCCGCTTTGTTATAACGAACATGACGCGTTCCCCTAAATTTGGTATTATCAATATAGAAGTTACTGTGTGACAAATTTGTATACTTTTTTTGATATTTTTAATTTTCCGCACTAGTAAGGAAAAGTGGCACTTTCTAAACTAAAAGTGAACTTTTCCGCACGCAAGTAGAAAAAATTGTTAACGAGTTTGTCATTTGCTGAGAAATGCATAAATCCGATGTGCAGTTCTTCATTGAGGATATTATACATTTTGATCACTATATTTTCTGGTTTTTTGAAAATATCTCGACAACGAAAAGAGATGGAATTCTTATTTAAGCAGCACTGAACTAGAAATTAAATAGCATAGAACTTTTTCCATCAAACCTATTTTCTAACATTATAGTTTTCAAGTTCCCAATCCTATCGTGAGTGTAGAAAAATACACTTTATCGCACGCGAGTAGGTAAAATTGTTAACGAGTTTGTCATTTTCTGAGAAATGCATAAAACCGATGTGCAGTTCTTCATTGAGCAATAATAATTTTGATTTATTTCAAAGCCTAGCTTCCGGGCCTGTTAGGAATCGATTTTTATAGAGGGACTCAAAATCCAGGGACTGACATATATTTTTTTAAACTTAAAAATATTATTATAGGAAAATATTTTTAAAAAATTCAGAATAGTTGCATCAGATTATCAAGAGAGATAAATATTTACATTTCAACTCAATTATGGGCAACCATGTATTAAAAAATGAAATGCCGTTTAAGTAAAATAGTTCTTGTGTTAACGCCGCAATTTACAACTGTAAATACACAGGATGTTTCAAAATTACACGGACAAACTTAAACAAACGATTCTTTAACTCGAAATATTTTTTTTTGAGTATTTTTACTTAAAAAAATTACCTGAGTTACCGGTTAAAATTTGTTGATGCGGTACTTATTATTGAAAATCCAAAATTTTCGTACTGACAAGTACTGTCGCTTTCTTTAAACCTTTATTTTCTTTAAAGGACTCGAAAAAGCTTTTTTTTATTTTCTTTGTAAAAATTGCCTCCAGTAAAAATCTACCAAAAAAAGTGAAAGACTTGCAAGAGACTTGGAGCAAGACCAAAGCCTAGACCAAGCCTGGCTCCTGCAAGACCAAAACCAAGACCAAGCCCACTTATTAAACTGCATGACCAAGACCAAGACCACATATGCAAGACCAAGACCAAGACTAACCCGGTCTTGGTCTTGCATTTTGCTCATCACTATATCTATCCAAAAGCGAACGGTGAGATATGTTTGCGGTGTGGCCCTCGTAGTCTTGTCGACCATTGTTTAGGTCTAGGAAGATCTTTACGTTGCCTTCCTTGTTTGTATTGGAGTCGGTGTTTAAGATCTACAAGCATAGCAACGGGCTCTCAGTACATGAAAATGCTACTCGTCAAGCAGATAGCTTAAAACTTCCAATTCCAACATCGCCGTCGGCTTTGGCAAAGAGCGCTACTATTTATGAGAGTAGGAAGATTTATAAATTTATTCCCCACCAATTTAAAACCAGTCGTACTATGAAGTCCTTTAGAAGGACAGTAAAAAAGATGCGGACTGAAAAAGCATATTACACCTTAGGAGACTTTTATGAGAATCCAGTGTAATGTGTCAAACGAATTTGTATTGGTTTGTTTGCAAAATTGCTTTAACGTGATTGACAAATTTAGTGCCTGTCTTCATGCTTGTACGTTCCTGTTGATTTAGGTGAAATTCCTCTCTGTGTCCTTCGACTTCTTTTCTTTTTTTGTGTATAATTTTTTCGTTTGTGTAATTTGTTTGTAATTTGTTTTATTACTATGTTATCGTATTACCCTAACAGCTTTATAAATAAGACATAATTATGACCCTGGAATTGATTGCCTTTGGCTCCACAAATGATTGAATTTTGTTTGAATTGTTATAGAGCCACTTCGGCCCCGGCTCAAGGATGTAAACTGCACAAGTGCAAGTTTAGTGACCCTAATGAAATGTGTACCTAATTTCGTCGATTCGGTATCTAGTCGGATACCGTTTTCAAGAAAAGCAAAAAACTAAAAATGAAAATGGTTAGCAAATACAATATAACAGTAAAAAGCTCTTGCAGATTGTCAGGCTTTAAACTGACTTTGACAAGATGACTAATAGAATATAGAACATATTTACACATAATTATGACTTAAACAATAAAGCATATTTTGAATATCATTTTGAAGTTGAACTCTTCCTCAGAAAAAATTATTAGGCGGTGTCTATCAAGCAGGTAGCTATATCAGTGGAGAGACATAAGTGAAAACATTACAAGTATTATAAATTGCGCAGAGATCGAATCTGAGGAGCGAAATGACGGTTTAGATTTAAAAGAAAGGAAAAAAGAACCAGCAAACAAGAGTGGGGAAGAAACGCAAACAATCCATTGGCAAGAAAGTTCTTGCTTCAGAAGCCAAGAGATGGCAAGGAAAGAAAATTAATAAAAGGAAAAAGAGAAGAAGAGCACTGGCAAGAAAAGGAAGATTTAAAAGAAAGAGAAATTGGTGTCAATGAACATTAGCCGATGTCGTTTCAAAACAGTGCACAAGAAGTACCAAAGGTTAAATTCAAAACATATCTTTATCATCTTATAATAATTATTTCATATCTGAAGGTTTCCTATCAAACGTTATATTGTAAGTGTATGTGTGTACTGTTTTATTTTAGTCCAGCTAATCTTATTTATTTCTATTTTTTATATCAATAGTTATTGAAACTTTTCACTCATTAGAATAATGTTTACTAGGTTATAATAATAATAATAATAATAATAATAATAATAATAATAATAATAATAATAATAATATTAATAATAATAATAATAATAATAATAATA
>MU186569.1:0-21701 GCA_016904865.1 Pissodes strobi | reverse complement strand
TAATAATAATAATAATATTAATAATAATAATAATAATAATAATAATAATAATAATAATAATAATAATAATAATACTGGATCCAGGAGAAGATTGGCTGGAATAAAAGAAAACCATCTATGCCGAAAGATCAAATTATTGAAGCAGATGTTCTCAGACCTGTGTAAAACGTAGCAAACTGGAAATCACCTGGGCCGGAAAAAATACAAAACTACCCACGCTGTTATAAGACTTTTACATCTATACTTGCCCAGAAAATCGAGAAACACTTGACTGAGGATGAAATTCTAGCAGCGGAGCAGCTCGGCTGTAAGAAGAGAGCACAAGGTACCAAAGAACTGCTTATCGTTGACTCAGTTATCACAAACCAAGCCAGGGCGAAACACAGAAACCTATCAGTTGGCTGGGTTGATTGCACGAAAGCGTTCGACTCGGTACCCCATAGCTGCTTGGCAAAAGTGTTGGATATGTACAAGATAGATCAAGCTGTAGCTAAACTGCTCCAATACATGATGAGTAAATGGAAAACAAGACTTAAAGTCCGCAGCCAACAGCAGGAATACCTGACTCAACACCTGCAGATCAAAAGAGGGATTTTTCACGGCGACAAGTCTGAGTCTGCTCTCGTTTTGTCTTGCTCTCAACCCACTCAGCTCCTTGCTGAACCGAAGTCCATATGGATACAAGCTTGATGGACCACGCGGACAAAAAGTGTCTCATGAACTATACATGGACGACTTTAAATGCCATGGAAGTAACAGTGAGCAACTTCATAACCAAATGGAAATTATCGCCAACTTCAGCAATACGATAAAGATGGATTTTGGACTCGACAAGTGCGCGGTTCCCCACATAAAAAGGGGCTGCCCAGTGGCAGGAGAGACATTAAGGCTCATGTATGGAGTTGAAATAAGTCACTTATCAGCAGAAGAAACTTGTAAATACTTCGGGTTCCAGCAAGCATTGAACATCAAAACAAAACTAATGAATGACAAAATCAAGGCGGAATTTAAAGAAGAATACAACTGGTTTTGAAAACTGAACTTAATTCAAAGAACACTTTTACTGCCATTAATACCTGGGCGATGCCGGTGGTGGAGTACACATATGGTGTTCTCAAGTGGTCCGATGCAGATCTGTAAGAAATTGATAGATCAGCGCGCACAACACTAACCTCACATAGAAGCCATCATCCGAGATCTTCTTCTGCGCGGCTCTACATCTCAAGGCATAGCGGTGGCCGAGCATTCTCCTGTCTGACGGTCCGTCACCTAAAACAAAAAGAAAAATTAAGAAAATACTTATAAAATTCCAACTTATCTATCCACAATGCATTAGTGCGCTCTGATAAAAATCTAACCCCTCTTAACCTAGCCCATGATAAAGAAGACCCTCACTAGAATCACGAGGAAGAACTAATACAGGAATGACTTAGGAACGAAATCCATGGCCGATTCGCAGCAGCACTGCGCAGTGATGCTATCGACAGGGAATTATCTTGTACTTACCTCCGTCAGAGCTGGCTAAATCGGGAAACTGGCCATAGGAAAAGGTGCCATAATAATATCCGCGGTGCAGGACCAGGTCGTGGCTATAAGGTACTACATCAAAAACATCCTAAGGCAGAGCATCCCAACTGATTTGTGCAGAGTCTGCAGTCGGAAACCTGAAACCATCCAGCATATCACAAGCGCATGCAGCGTTATTGCCCCAAAAGAGTACTTGAGCAGGCATGACGATGTGGCGAAGATTGTACACAGCAACATCTGTTATAAAAATAATCTATTAGTAAACATTTCACCCTATTACAAGTACAGCCCAAACCCAGTAATTGAAAATCATTACATTAAAATCTACTGGGATACAGCAATAGTGACAGATAGGCAGATTGAACATAACAAGCCCGACATTCTTTACATCAATAAGAGTGAAAAATGGGCCTTCATCATCGACTTCGCTGTGCCGGCAGAAAATAATTTATACAAAAACCCTATGTTGAAAAAATTACCAAATATCAGGATCTATTACACGAACTAAAGCGAATATATTCATTCGAAAAAATCCAAGTCTTACCACTTATCATCTCGACAACTGGCCTTGGTCTTGGTCGAGGTTTCGTGGGACTCATGCAAAAACCCGTGATATTGGGAACCTGTCACCTTGTCCGTCGCTACGTCTTGCACGAAGGATAACCTTGACTCCTGTCCGGTTAGCCTTCAAATCTTTTCCCTAAAAGGTGACGAAAATAATAATAATAATAATAATAATAACAGGTAGTTTTCGCCCTGTATTTTAAATTAGTTAACTGCAATAAGATTAATTCGTTATATGTTTTTTGTTTTTTATCTCTATAGCTTTGGGGTGAAGTTGGCTAATGTTGAGATTCTGTTTTAACCTCTAACAGTAATAGAGGACAATGTGTCTAGGATAAGAATGAACTCTACAGGGATCTTGCATACCATTAGAGATATAGATATGTTTAAATTAGAAAACGGTTGTGCCCCACAGAACCCGGCAATATGATATTTAAAGATTTGGAGAATTTCGAATACTTCCGAAGATATTTGAAAGAAAACGAAAATTCCCGATTTCATTAATATTTTTTTTACTCAATTTGAGAAGACAAGGTTAATTTCACATTCTCATTGCTACTTTTTCTGCTCTACAAACTGACGCTTTCATATTTCCAATCCGTTGCTTTGTTTGTCGCAAGCATCAACTTATTCAGTTATGATGTTGGTATTATTCTTAATAAAGCCTAATTTTAATTGTAAATCCACCAACATCTCACACCTGACATTTTCCCAACGTTTTGGTTTAAACATCATCAATGCTGATTGGTGCTGATTGCGTGTAAATGAAACGTTGAGTCAAAAATCTAATTACGTCATCTTCTAGAGGAGAAAAAATGGTAATAAATATGGAATCTCTATTCGTAGAATACTGTTGTATTGTATAATACAAATAATGGCACATTATTCTAATGAAAAAATAATTGACATGATTTGTTTAAATATCGAGAGTCACAAAAATTGTGCCACTGCATTATTTTCAAAAATATCCAGAACAGCGCCAATCTGCTCGATAAAATTTTAAAGGGTTGGCGCATTTTACAAACCAGTGCTAATTTAAAAAAAATATATCATGACGCTGACCAGGTGATGATAGTGTTGCTGGCCGTAGAAGAAGATGATTCCATACGACTTCGTACTATTGAAGAAGAACATGCTGTACCAAAAATAGAAAAACAGTAGCTCAACGAATTCTTCCTAGAGAAGGATTACGCGCGTATAAGAGCCGCATCTGCAATTTTTTTGCACCATGGAGATAATTTATTTTCAATTCATTCATTGCAATTACTTTGACATTTAGGTGAAAATTGGCTTCAGCTGAAATTCTAAGCATAACATTTGAATCAAATCTAAAAAGGTCTAATAAGGTAGTCTTTGAAAGTTTTGTATTTTATATCTCTACCATTCACTTTTAGATATATTCACTGCAGCAGCCATTTTTTTAAAAGAAATTCTGTTGTTATTTTGCGTAAATTTCCTTTAATTTGTAAAAAATGTTTATTCATATATTCTGGACCATCATTATAACCTAGAGTTTTTATTTTTTCATTTTCTAAAGACCTCGTGTCCAAAAATTTCTTTAATCTTTTATGATATGCTTGCATGAAGGAGTTTTCTGGAATCTTCGAAGAAATCATCTTCTTTGTGATATTTCTGTTGAACAAGAAATATTTGGACGCTGTTGGTTAATAACAGTCACAACGCTTATTTCTTAGCTTTGCTGATGATAACGATTTCTTCGTACTCAATAAACATAATTAGAAATTATAGGTTTTAGTTTTTAATGAATGCAAAAACCATATTAAAATGTTTCTTTTTCTATTCACCAAAACGGTATGCATATTTGTAAAGTAGGGACGATAGAAAATGTATCTGTTGGAAAAGTCACTGAGCGTTCCATTAAAAATAACGAACATTTGATAGAATAAAACAAAGAATGTTTGCAACCTAGTAACAATAAACAAAAAAAATTACCAGCTACGAAAAACTAACGGATGCGTGAAAATGATTGGACAAATCGCATCACTTCATCTGATATACTTTCGAAGACACAAGCTATGAAATATTTTCGCTGGATATCAAGTACACCACATTAAATCTAAATCAAGAAAACTAAGAAGAACTCTTAAATCAGAATTCTTGTTACTTTTATATGTACTCCACTACATTAGCGAAATTGAGTAATGGAGCTTTATTATTTTTTCTCGAATGAGCGTTCTACTATCGTTTTGTACCACGGTTGATGATCTAGAATCATTTCAAGCAGGAAGGAGCTTTTAAGGAATAAGTTCATGAGGCTACGTAACCTTAGGCTCAGTAGTGCTGGAAGCTGCTCGATCAAAAATCAGCTCTATGATGTTTTTTTTTGTTATAGAGAGTGTGTCTCAGTTACAGTAGTTTTTCGTTTATCATAGGTAACTTTGGAGAATCATTCAGACAGTGAAGAACAACCAGACAACCATGATTCCTCTCAGAATTTAGAGTCTTCACATCCCATTCAGATTTCGATAAAACTGAAGATAATTCACGTCTTCTACCCAGAACTATACCTAAAAGGGTAAAACACTCAGAAGCATGCATGTGGAAGAGTTATGATTTTTTGCCAACTGGTATGGTTTGCATTTAGCTTTTCTATAATGCACCAAAATCTGTTGTGTGTTTCATTTTTTACTAGGCGGTGGCTAGATGGCTGGTATCCAGATCCACAATCTGTTCACCAAGTGATTGGCATAGCACTCTATACCTCTAGGCTATGACAAGCGCCTACCCCCAATAATAAAAACAACCTAAAAAACATTAGAGAAATAAATAATTTGCTTATCTTTGACATGTACGGATATATAGCTGCTGCTCCTAAAGCATCAATTGAAGTGTTTGATCGTCTTGATGCGACTCCAAACTCTTGGTCTTAATTTAAAAGATCTAGTATTGAAACTTCTATTTGCATTTTTCAGAAATGTCTAGCATTGAAACTTCTATTTGGCATTTTTCATCCATAGGCTTTTTTCCATGATTAATAAAATATGATTTGAAGGATTATCGACATAAAAACTCATCCCAATGCACATAATTATTTTAGTTATTTAGTTGTTTACGTACCAAACCGTATATTATTATTATACACTAAAGCCATTAAACGGTTTGACCTAAAATTTTCCAGCTACTTTTACAACGTAACTAACTCGACGTAAAAACAGTGAATGAAGAGAAAACGCATTATCCCAGTAAATTTTAAAAGAGTTATTTGGTAATTTTCTTAATGAAAAAGTAACTAACAAAGCTGATTACAATCTTGGTAAATTAATTTTGGTATATTTAATACCCATAAAATTTAATACGTTCTTTTTCTGCAGCAAGCAATTACGCCTTTCAATAAGGTGAACACATAAGATTCAGTAAAATTCTTGATTATTCGGTACCCTAGATTCTAAATGGTACTTACAACGCCCAAGAGTTTTTACTTTTATTATATATTATATTATAACTTACGCAGAGATACTCGAATGAAGTATTTTGTTTCAAAATATTAAACCAGTTTTGAGTTTATTTCATTTTGCTGAATCTATTTAAAGAATACTCTTATTTCTTCGATATCTAGCGCTTAAAATGCACCAACATCGATATCTTTACGCTGATACTTACCTCGTATGATCTTCACCGCCTTTGATACAATTAAGGCCAATTGCTTTGCTTATGATACTTTATATCCCGGCTTAGGGGAATTTATTGTGTGGAACGGGTCAGTTTGTGGGCGGGTCTCGTTCAGGTTCAAAGCAACCGCTTTTTGGGAATAC
The DNA here is from genome assembly GCA_016904865.1 of Pissodes strobi. Taxonomy (NCBI): domain Eukaryota; kingdom Metazoa; phylum Arthropoda; class Insecta; order Coleoptera; family Curculionidae; genus Pissodes; species Pissodes strobi. Next base: position 15,837 of record MU186569.1, on the reverse strand, counting down.
TGTGAAAAAGTTATTGCTTCTTAATGGATTTGGCAAATAAACATATCGTATTTCCCGATAATCTCCCTATAATGCTTGAATATGAGGAATTTTTATATGAAATCACCAATTAGCTGTCTCTATTTACCATTTTTAAAAGCACTTAAAGCCATACGAATTTAGAAAACATCAACGAAATGCCCATAATGCCATAATACTTTATCATACATTCATAAAAAGTTATATTTTATACCTCTGATTTAATTATATAATCAGGAATTTATTGAAAAACTTCGGTGGTTAGATTTAAGGTTACAACTTTGAACAAATTTTGAGTACTATTTTAAAAAAAGGTTATGAGAAAGGGAATGTTATTCCATAAAAATTAAATACCTGCTATAATACGAGAACATTTTATTTAACTTTCCTCGAAACTTTTAGAAATATCGACCTAAAATAGTAAGTCATCTTATGTGAGCTACTCTGCACATTAATGAACAACATTTTTTTTATTGTACTCTTTTCATCTAGGTTTGCAATAAAATAGGCTTCTTTGGGCCAACGCACGATTATTTCCCTCATGTATATAAAATCCCATATGAGCAGTGCATTTTTCAGGTCATCGATAAAAGCCTTGCAGGTACTGTTACGGGTGAAAATTCTTCTTTCTTTATGGCATTGGCACACACAATAAAGGAGATCCTGTGGGGCTCAACGAGCGGTGTGTGTGCGAAGATGTTGATTGACACGGTTCTTGAATAGGTTGTAATTAGCGGGAAACAGATGTCCTGGCAGTAAATTCCACAGTGATGCAGTACGCCAGATAAAGGAGTTCCTGTAAAACGATGTTGTAGGTGTTTCCAGTTGTAGGACGAACTGGTGCACATTTGCCGTCTGTCGTGATTGTTTGACAGGAGTTGCCAGGGGCGGGATGTGACGAGCCAAGTCCTAAGAACATGTGCCATGATGGGCGCCGGCAGGTGATATTCCAGGGGGAGTGGTGGAGGGGGGAGGGGGGGGGGGGTCAAGTCGATGTGAGGGAAAAACTCGACATAGGTGCAGGTGAGGCTAAAATTCTCCGAAGGCGGAAAATTTTGGGGGTGCCACGCCCAATAATTGTTACCCAAAAGTCATTAAAATCGTTAAAAAAAACACGCCTTCCACGAGCGGTCGAAGCGGATTATACCAAGCATTATTGACACATTTCCCAAGTCAATTAAACGTAAAAAAGTAGGGCTGGACAACAGGCAATAATTGTAATCTGGAATTGGACCTCGCTCTTGATGATATAATATAACAATTGAATCTGCCATCGTTAAAACTCTTCTTCTATTTCTTAGGTTAGGTTTTATTGAATTTAAAAATTGTATTATTTGTATACAAATATTGCGGAAACTCTTGAGAGCCTTTGGGGGGGGGGGGCTATAGTTCTCCCTCACAGATGCGCCCAGCGCCTATTTTCCAAGGAGTTGGGCCCTAGGCCCTAGCAAATTTTCGATACGACTTCGGCTCCCACTTGATTTTTTTTTTCGATTTCGAACTGAAAATATTAATTATAATGTAGTTTTTAATCAGATTTAAATTAAGTATAAATTTGCATTCATTTTAATAAAAAAAATAACAGATTTATGAAAAACTAGAAAAGAAACACGAAATAAGATTTGAGAAAATTTATTGAACAAAAGCATAAATTAGTAAAAATAAAAAAATATTTAAAATAACAGAAATACACTGAGGTTAAAGTTAACACTTTTCTTCGTTGGATGCATAAGAGTACAGAGCTAGATTTGGGACTATACACTAACTAGTAATTTTTTCGCCTTTACTCTAACTTTGTAAAATGATGAACTTTGTAAGTGCCTGTTTTTTTTTTACCGTAAACTTTCGCACACCCACTTACTTTGTTTGTTTTTTGTTCTGGTATATTTTCAATAAAATTTTTTTTTTATCAGCCTAAGAGTTGTTATTTTTGTTTAATAAAGATTGATTTGTTTTGGAATTCAGATTATAAAGATGGCGAAACAGTATCCTGATTTTTTTATCGAGGACATGTATATTTAAAAACATATTCTTATAATTATGTAGTTTGTTATGTTACACATTTGGGCCCCACTTGTCATTGGGCCCTAGGTCCCGGCCTAATGGTAAAACAGGCCCTGGATGCACCTCTGGGGCAAAGGAATCATAGATTGAAACTTAAATATTTTTATTGTCAAAAATACATATAATATACAGTTTTGGTTTGCTTGAATATACCTATATTTTCCTAATCGGAGAAAAGTGATAGCAGACTCCTCTTTTGTGACAACCGATTTATTGCGTTTTCAATAACTCAGTCTTTATTATTATTCTCAAATTCTCTGTGAATGCTAAGCATACAGAGACCAGAGTGTCTTTCCTCAAAAATAATTAACCTCAACCAAGGTTTTACACGCGCGTCGAAGGGTACTGAAAGATCTTTCAATTGTTGTTGTGGTATTGTAAGAAAATAGTCAATGTAATTTTGTGGTACCTATGCATGTTTCCCTGAATAATATGAAATGCACTTTTATACTAAGCGTTTTTTAATATAATGGGGAGGGGGGGGGGGCAACTGCCCTCCCTGCCGGCGCCCATGTTTGCCATGAAAAGATCTGTAAAACAGGGACATTTCGGCCACATTTCTGCGGTGTTCCAGACTATCCGGATTCCGGGTCGTCAACGAGACCCACAGCTCTCTTCTGAATAGAATCCAGCAGCTTTGGGATGTGCTTTGGAGCAGCACCCCAGATGTGTGAGCAATATTCTAAGCACGGTCTTATTTGCGATTTGTAGAACAAGAGCAACTGCTGCGGTGTATGCGGTCTTTGTTGCGAAATAGCACACCAAGTTTCTGAGAAGCGGATTTTGCGATGTTAGCAACGTGGTCATGCCAGGACATATTGCTGTTGACCGAGAGAGACACCAAGTAGTCCGGGTGACGAAGATAAAGGTATGGTCGATCCTGCCATAATGATATCAGGGTCTGGCGTAATGGCCCTCTTGGTAAACATGCCTGCTTGGGTTTTGCTACATTGGACTGGACCAAATTTCTATCGCCCCAAATTTGAACTTTCTTTAGGTCTTGATTAATTGCTGTAATCTGCTCCTGTCTGCGCTGATAAGTCTCAGTCGCTGGTCAAGATTTTTCTGATCTAAATTGGGAGACAAGGGTACTGTCATCTGCAAAAGTGTAAACAAAATAATTATTCGTTTTGGTCAGCAGGTCATTAATAGATATAAGGAAAAAAGTTGGTGAAAGTATTGCGCCTTGAGGAACGCCCGCGTTAATGGTGAATGTTTCCATTAACTGCAACGTGCAGAGATCATTTCTTAAGGAAACTGGCTAGCCAGTGACAGAGAGAGGCTGACAGTCCGAAGAACGGTAGTTTGTTGAGCAGTCTGTCATGCCAAACTCTATCGAATACCTTCGAAATATCCAACGCAATCGCTCGAGACTCTCCATAGTCCTCAATTGCTCTACACCATATATGAGTGACATAGGCCAATATATCTCATGTCAATCTCTCTTTGTGAGAACCGTATTGATTATCGCTGATTATTCTGTTGTTCTCGAGGTAACTGAGTTGCTGATTGGCTATACGTTCCATGACTTTGGAGATTATTGGAAGCAAGGCAATAATTGGGCGATAGTTTGAGGGCGTGGTTTTCTTGCTTTTCTTCGAAAGAGGTTGCACTCGAGCGACTTTCCAAGAAGATGGGCAATTTCCTTTTCGGTAAAACAGAGAAAATATTGTGAAAACAAACGGGTGTTAGTTCGTTGGCGCAGGTCTTTAACACGATGGCAGTTATTCCGTCCGGTCCTGATGCCTTTGCGTATAGTTCTTTAAGGATTTTACGAATATAACGGTGGTGAAACTTGACTTCTGCCACGGTAGTGTTGATGTTCGATATGGTGGGGAGAGTCTTGCATTGGAGAACCTCTAAGGTCAAGTTGAGTAAGCTTGTCTATCTTCGTCGTTGTTGTTGTGATATTTGAGCCAGTTGGTGTTGTGCGCACTGAAATATCCTTTAACGTTTATTTCTGAATTAGGGTGATCGACCTCTATTGAGTCCAAAGTGGTAGCTAGTGTTGTAAAAAAGCTTTGGTAGGCTCTATCGCTCGGGGAGCGATAGGGACACCATATAAACTTGGTTAATTCCATGACGATGAACTTGAGCCATATAACGTCAAGGGTGTTCGGTTTGAGTGTTTCTCGCGGTGACATGAAGAGGCATATTCAGAACTTATGTCTTTATCGGGTGTGTAAGTCGTAACCAGGATAGGGGTAGTTTGGGTTAGTTTGGGTTGTTGTTTTTGTAGAACTTAGTTGTGTTTCTCTAAGGGCGTATGTGTGGTCTAGATGCTTGTAGATGTTGGTGTACCAAATTTATGTTTATATAGATCATATTTTGGCAAAAAAAGAATGTCATTGTAGATAGGATATGATAACGATTGGATTCTCATCTCTATTATTTCTCGATAAGATCGAACCTGGCTAGTTTCACGACAGCACCAGATAATCGGTCATTACAGGTATCTGGCTCAATGTCAGCCGAACACTTTTGAAGAGTTTACTAATTTTACTAATGTAATCAGCCTAGTCATTTTGTAAGAGATTGTAATTTTGGGTATGAAAGATGTTTTAGTTGTGGAGGAACATGTCCTGATTGTAATAGAAGTAATGATAATAATAGGATGGGAAACGGCAGTAGTATTTCGGAATTTAAAGATAAAATTATCTTACGGTTGATATTTTGGGCCTAAATTTTTATGGTTTATTAGATTTAGGGGCGAAAAAGATTTTTGTAGGAGGGAAGAGATGCGATAGATTTATAAAAATTAGGTGTTAAATTAGATATAAATACACTGCTCAAAAACATTAGGGGAACAGTTTTTGGTAACCCTGTAACTTTTTAGGTCGTTGCTACATACATGTGAAAATAATATTTTCGTAATTGATGTACATTTTGTATTAGTGATTTGATAGAAAAGAAACGGGTTTGTGCTAATTATCTCTGAAAAGTTTAAGATTCCAGAACAAGTACAAAAAATAAAGTGATCAGGAAAATATTCGCATTTAGATTTTATATTGCAGCAGGCTTAGACAACTTCAATGGGCAACGGTATGACAGTTTATTGTTGTTGAATTCACTATTTGTCAAAATGAGAGACCTAGCCAGATAGAAGTCGCTGGTGCCATAGCCATAGCTTTAATTGAAAGTGGTGTTGAAGAAAGTTGCAAGAAATTTAAATCGCAGCCAGTCGGTCATCAAGCGTGTATATGATCGCTATAGGGAGACTGGGCGATATAAAAGACAAGCCGGACAAGGTCGAAAATGAAAAACCACACACATCCAGGACCGATATTTAGCACTATCTTCTTTGCGTAGGCGAACATCCACCGCAAAAGACTTTCAGTTAGAAACAAGTTACGAGAAGCCGATTTAAAGCCAAAAAGACTGGTACGAAAACCAGTTTTAACGCGACGTCATAAAACTACGCGATTAAACTTTGCCCGTGATCATTTGGGATGGCAACACTGGAAAACTGTACTTTTCACAGACGAATCAAGATTTCGTCTAACCCGTTGTGATGGCCAGATACGTGTGTATAGACGTCCCAATGAACGCTACTGCGCAAGAAGTACCTATCCAGATTTGAGATGATTCGTTAATGGTCTGGGGTGGAATAAGTTTGGAGGAAAAAACAGATCTTGTAGTGATAACAGGAAATCTTACAGCAGAAAAGTATATTGATATCATTCCTTCAGATCACATCATTCCTGCAGCATATGGTATACGCCCTGATTTCCTCTTCAATCAGGATAATTTAAAGCGTTATACTGCTGCGATTACTATAAATTTTCTTAATGAGCACGAAGTTCGTACAATGGATTGGCCAGCGTTGATTCCCGACCTTAATCCAATTGAACACTTATGGGATATTATGGTCGGGCGTATCCAACGCCGCCCAAATCCACCTCAGACCCTTCAAAAACTAACAGAAGCCCTAGTCGAAGCGTGGGACAGTCTTCTATGCAGTCCCACTCTTTAAATTGTCAATTTTACCTTAGGAATAAATGATTAGTTGAATGTTACATTATTTGATTTATTATGGAAAAATGTGTGTCTTTTAGAATACGTATGTTTCATCTTTAGATTATTACCACTTTAAAAGTTACAGGGATAAGAAGAAGTGTTCCCCTAATATTTTTGAGCAGTGTAGAAAAGCTATATGTACCACTGCAACAACAGTTCTTGTAAATTTATAAGTATTGCCAGGGTGCCAGTGAAGGTTGGAAATGTTGTGAGTTAATTGATATCTATGTAGTGCCTGAATTGTGGCATAAACTTATTTTGGGAATTGATTTTTTGATAAAAAGGTATTGTGCCAGACATGCGTCGCACGTCATGGCAAATGATTTTTTTCATCAGAAATTTAAAGTAATCAAGAAATTTCATTTATTGAGCGTGAAACGCATTTAACAGAAGAACAGAAAGGAAGGTTATGCAGTAGACTATTTTAATAGAATTGGTGCAAAGCTAGGATGCACTAATATGGTAAAACATAAAATAGTTGTAACGACTAGTGAACCAATCAAGCAAAAATAATATCCGGCTTCACCATTGCTGAACCATCAACTTCTGCATGGTCATCTCCAGTATTGCTTGTGCCAAAAAAGGACGGTAGAAATAGATTCGTAGTGGATTTTAGGCGTATAAATCAGATGTCGTGTAGAGATGCATATCCGTTATCTATATATATCATCGGTCCAGTCTCCACTTTTTTTTAGATATTAATACAAGCGTTAGCTCTTTTTTGTATATTGTTCTTATAGTTTTTATTTTATTTTTAATATCAGCCGTCATTAGATTTTCTATTTCCATTTCTTTTACCAGAAAAAATAATGCATTATATCTTGCATCCCTATACCTCTGTAAGAATTTAATTTAACATTCCACAGACAGTCATGCTTCTGATATAAATCCAAAAATCAAAGAACACTTTCTGACCGATTTCCAATCATTTTAACGCAAACAATATTCAATTCGGGTGACAGTCAACTGACAGGTTCATACGTTTCAATTCGAATAAAAAGTGTACGGTGACTAATATTTGAACGATAAAGTTGGACTGGGTCAAAATTTCATTGAAGCGATTTTTGTCGTTCAATAAAAATTGAAATGTAAGTTCACACGGGGGTTTCCATTCGAGTTTAGTTGATCAACAAAAATCGTTCAATTAAAATCTCCTCGTGAAAACGCGCCTTTGTCTGCGTGATATCATTCAAAAGAAGTTACCACCGTCTTAGTTGTAGGGCTCGAGCAGAGTTGATAAGTTGCCTTAATGTTCCGATCAATAATTTTTATGAACATCCTCAAAATGCCAAAAACTTTATGTCAAACTGACAAGAGAGTGAGCGCAGATGAACAGCAATATTTCTCGGGAGATTTTATACGGTTAGAGCTTATTTTATTTTCAATAAAAGCATTGGCCTCATTACGATAGGTAAGTAACTACCCCACCGATTTTGAATAAAAAATATATTTTATTTCCACGTTTTTTGATGTGTAAACATCTTATGCGGCGGCATGATGGTAGATCTCGGCAAATGGGAAATGTGGAGACGGAAATGTGGGGACAGAACGTCTAAACCGATGTGACATTATAACCCGTGGGCATTGAGGAGCAAGCTAATCCAGGACGGCCGCAGTTACAACGATGCAAATGGCGCATCTGAAAAGCTTCCCGCTAGGGCGGTATTAGATTATATTTGCAGTGTATTTGGATCCATAGCACAGCTTATTTTTAAGACGACGGTTGATTTTAAAATGAATTTTCTCTTCAAAATCCACGATAAATTCGTCCGAAGCCACGACTATCGTCCTAAAAAGATCTGGAAATTTCAGATTTTTTTACTATTTTGTCATTTATAATCATTTTTTAATGGATTTTAGACGATAAAGAAGCATATTTTAAATTATACGAACTGCCAAAAGTATATTTAGGTGCCCAGAGGTTTAAAACAATATTGAGTCATGGCCCTCTTCTAAAATTTTCAAAATTTGGTTAATGATTTTCCCAAATCAAAGGATGCCGCCCCAAGGTGAATAAGCCGTATCCATAAATTGATGATATTCCTGGTGGCATTAGGTTTTCGTGTTGAATTCGTGCAGTGAATTAATCCACTCCGATTGAAGCTGCCAGTATTAGTATTATTAAAGAATCCTAATTAATAACTAATATTATAAATGCGAATGTGTTTGTTTGTTTGCTTCTTACGCTTCCATGCATAAATTGCTCAACCGATCATCAAGAAATTTTGTACAAATATTTTCAAGAGTACAGTAAAGCATATAGGACACTTTTAGTTTTTAGCCGCAGCCGCGGCTTTGCTCGCGTTGATTTTTACGGTTAGTTTTAATCCTATTTTTTATTTTCTTGAGGTTATATTCGTAAAAAGTTTTCTTTTGATATTGGGCATGCCTTGGGTTAGTTTTTGTTCGTTGTGTTCCTATAGCGAGCAAAGGGCTATGCGTGAAGTAGGGTTTCAAGAGACTCTCGAAATTCGAGATTTATCGTCTCGTCTCGTCTCGATTTCGAGACGAGATCGAGACGAGACTGAAAGGGATTTTTCGAGACGAGATCGAGAAAAACACTTCGAGACTTTTCGAGATCGAGTAATTTTTTCGAGCTTTCTCGATGTCGAAAAAATGTAGGTGCTGCAATAACTCACAGCTTTTAACAGGCCAGAATAGCAAAAATAAAACACTACGTTAGGAAAATATTTTAATTCATTTTAAATCTAAGGAAATTAACACAAAAAAAAAACAAATATAAAGCAAGTAACTAAGGTAAAAAAGACCCTTAAAATAGTAAACACATAAATTAACTGTGAACATTTAAAAATGAACAAAACAAAAAAATATAGACAACAAAATTTGTTTATATAAAAAAGTATATTAACAGAAAACGAAATTATTATTTATACACTCGTAAATATGTCTTTGTTACAAAGCCAAGAATTCAAACACATAAAAAATTGAGCCGATTCTCCAGTTAATCGACTTCGTTCTTTTCTAATGGTCAGTGTTGCTCTTGAAAACAGTCTTTCTGCAGGCACTGAAGTAGCTTGTATACTTAAAGATTCACGAGCCATCTTTGATAAATTCGGATATATGGCCTCGTTTTTTTCGCCACCACTCTAAAATATCTTGTTTCCCTTCAGTTCTCTTAGACAAACAATATTCATCGATTTCTTTTCTCCAGTTCTGCTCTCTGTCGCCGTTGCTTTTTTAAAATAAACTTTGCAAATTAAAATCGCCGGTATCGGTATTGTCATCAATATAAAAGAATTCGATGTTGAAGAAACATCGTTATTGGAAGTAACATAATAAACTTCTTTATACAAGTTTTCAAATTTAGATATTGCTTGTTGCTTTAACTCTCTTCCCCAATTGGTAAGGTTGAATGTCTCGGTCTTATGACGTGGATCCAATATTGGTTTTTGAATAGTGTTGGACGATTTTGTTTCATGCTGCTTGAAGAGCTTCTATAACTTGTTCGTCGGTTGTATTTCTATTTGGGCAATTGTCTAGCTCAAAAGCCCAGGTTTCAAATTTATCTAGAAGCATATTAGTTCCTAAGACGACCATAGTTAATGTACAGTATTTTTCACCTTGAAATGAATCCGACAATATTTTAAAAACTTTTAAATAATTAAAAATTCGGCTAACTAGCTCCCAATCTTGAGATGAAATAAGATAATCCTTTAAGTCATCATTATTTTCACACAAAATATTTAGTGGCTTTTTCATTCTTAGGGCCCAGTTTACCATATTTAATGTTGAATTCCATCTCGTTTTAACGTCAATTACTGGCATCAACATCGTTAAATCTGCAGACTTACAACAGTGCATAAATTTAAGCTGAATTTGTTCTCATTTTTTAATGTTAAGAGCTAGCATTCTGATATTATCTACTGACGATTTATTATTTACATCAACAATTTCAGTATCGGTAAGTTTGTCGTAATTCTCGTCTTCATCATCAGTAGAAAAAAATTCAAGGTCTTTCACTTCTGCCACGCTACTGTCAGCTTTTATAATTTTGAGCAGATCTTGTACTGCTAGGTTCAAAACGTGACTAAAGCACACGAAATGATTTTCTTTACTGTCAAAATTTTCCATCATATTAGATAAATGCTGAGCAAATGTAAAATTTGATGCTGCACCATCTCTAGGTATACCTTGAATCCTTTGGTTAATCTCGTATTTGCTAATCACACTGTTAAATATGTTGGCTATTTCGACACCTGCATGCTGTCCTAGCGCGGGGCTGAAATCCAAAACAACACTTTTTAATTTCCAGTCTTGATCAATGAAATGAGCTGTGATGCCATAAAATGACATGTTCGCATTGGACGTCCAAGAATCAATTGTTGTAGATATTTTAAAACAGTTATTGATTTAAAAATAATTTATCAGCTGTTCTTGCATTGAACTATATTTATTAGAAATTTTTGCCCGTAAAGCATTTCGTTTTGGTAACTTTGCCTCCTTATTTAAAAACGAGAATAGAGCTGTACATGTTTCGTCTTCAAAAAATCTGAATGGAAGATATTTTTTATGGCCAATTCTATTATGAGTTCTTCAAATTGTATTTAATTAAATCCTCCAAATGTAGATGTATTTGACGTAATCTGAAATAGATAAAAAAAATCCGCATTTAATAATAATTACTGTGCATTTTAAAGGGAGGATTAAGTAGTTATTATACATCGAAGAGTTTGGAGTGGTAGATAAGATATAATGATTTTAAACATATTAAACTAACCCATAATTAAATTAACAATAATGCTCCCGATCCAGAGAACAAATTCGACTAGATTTTTGTTTTTCGAATATAAACAGAGATACCGAAAAAAGAAACAAAAAACTGTATATCTAGTCGCATAATGGAAAAAAAATAAATATTGAAAATAATGTTAACGGCCAAATGCACAAAAATGCCCTCTGGGACGCCTTATTTTTAATAATAGTAACTGACAGTTAACAGTACAACTTTCTGGTATCCTAAATATTTTCTTATGCAACTTTGTCTTTGAGAAAAAAATAAAAGGTACAAGCCTAGGTAATTATTTTTTTTAAGATTAAGCGAGATATACGAAAATTCAAGTGACATAAAAGTTGAATTTTTAGTTGCTTAGTCAACAGAAAATATAAAGCCAGTGGGGCAGATTTATTTTGTCAAAAAATGCGTTAAGGTGCCTCTCAGGATGCCCCTGGACTTAATAAATATGAGCAAGTTAAGGACTAAATTAGCCCCTGCCAAATTACAACAAAATAGGTTAAATCATGTTTAGGATAAATATATGAAAAACCACTTCTCTTTAAGTTTAACGCCCTATAAAAATGTAGCATTTATAGGAACCCATGGGCTTTTAATTTTAAAATTGCTGTCACGCAAATAATCGTCTGTTAAATTTATTGTACTTATTGGTATAATTAGAAAACACTCTGTATGATCCAAAAATTGTAAAAAACACTGTAGGCAAAAAAATGCAGAAACTTACCGTCGAAGGACTTAGCATTGTTCTTATGTCGGCTTGACTTTGACCTTTGCCTTCAACAAACTTCTTCTGTTTTCTTTTTCTGGTGGATATAGTAATTGATAATATTTTTGATGTTTTGATGCTTTTTTAATCCGGATGTGTTTGATTTGGTCATTTTTATTTTTTGATTACACAACTTGCTACATCTTCCTTATCATTGTTATCTTTCTTTATACAAGTAATGATAAAGTACTTTCCAGGGCCATTTCTACTTAGTTTTTGAGAAACCTCGAAACCTGAACCTGCTGATAGTGCTGATGTGTTTTGAACTTTGGAAGATTGTATTGATTTGCTTTTGCGTCAGGTAGACGCCTGGCTTACAATGTTTTTTGTCATTCGTTTTCTCTTTTTTCCATTTGGTGATGAATTATTAGAGTTATCACTACAGTCACTAATCGAATCATGGCTACTAACAATAAATTCACTCCCACTATCGCTAAACGGGTTTTCCTGTTCACCTTTGTCACCTAATTGTTCATTGGAATCACTGGTCTGATACGAAGGTCCAGGAGTCTCCATTATCTTTCAAATAATAATCTGAAAATTTAAATGAATAAACGTATTAATAGAAAAATAAAACTAATTGGTGGAAGAAATAAAACCTACCTAACAATATTCTAGATAAGCTTATACGTCTAGTCTGAACCAATACTTTAAACACGCAATAACGCTAAAGCACACACACACAATGTAACTTGTATTTATCAGAAAATTCGTCAAAATAAACATAGAGACGTTCAGACCTAGCTCTTCGTTAGCAAGTAGTCACGGACTGACGGACTCGTCAGTCGTCATATAATTTCAAAGCTGAGCAAACAATCCTCCTGCACTCTTCACCCCGCTACTCCCGAGCCAAGTGCCAGGTGGTCCTTATTTCAGATTCAGTATTCGTTTATGTGCTGACTCGTTCGCAAATTATATTTTGATTAGATTTAATACCTCGTTTAATACAATAATTCGATTGTCTTGTACCATGGTATTTTATATTTATTTACTACAAAATAAATAATTAAAAGATAATTATTGATACTTTAGAAATTGACTCACGATACTGCTCGCTCAGTCTGGCTTTTCAGGGTAAAGAAAAGCCATAAAGTGCCATAAATTTAATATATGTACTCCTAAAGATATTCTTGGAGCACCATTTTTGCATAAATTTCACTATGTAGGTATAAATTTCGAGAATCTCGAATCGAGATCGAGAAATTGTCCTGAAGGAAAACATCGAGACGAGAGTTTGTTAATTTCTCGTCTCGATAATCGAAACGAGACGAGAAATTGCCTTCGAGACGAGATTTCTCGTCTCGATGAAACCCTAGCGTGAAGTGTACTTACTATTAGACATTCTAATGCAAACGTTACAAATAGTAACATGAAACAACGCACGTCAGCCGGCATATGTGACGGGAATGTGTTTTGCAGGCTATCTGTAACCGTTAGTGTTAAACGTGTTCTTTCTGATGCCATAATATAGGCAACCAATTCCAAATAAGAGGTTGCCTATATTCAGGCGTCATGCGGCCTGAAGTGGCATTAGATTTTCAGGTCGATGATGTTGATATAGGTTATGTTTACACATCAGTGTTTTGAGTATTAGCAGACTCGCTCAACTTTTTTTTAACTATAACTGGAAGGTAGTGTCATTAAATTGAAACTTGGTAGCATCCAATCTTGATTTTGACTGTAAGACATTTTAACACAATTTCATAACCCGGTATACAGTTTTAAACTTGAGAAAAACTAGATAACATACTAAACTAAGCTGAACTAGTGCAGGAGTTCTACAAATGGTGTTAGAAAAAGAAATTGTTTTTTTCTGGGTAAGTGCACATGCCTTCTGGCAATACAGAAATCTTTGTCGGGTTTATTCACAACGAAGTTTCAGGTTCTAGTGATGCCTAAACAACAGCGTAAGATATCTTCAAAAATGACTAGTTTTCGAGAAACTTCTTTAAGTTTTACAGAGAAAAAAGTAGAAGAAACCAAAAAATACAAAAACACAGTAAGCAGTAAATATGGCGCCAATTTATGACCTTTACCAATGAAACGTAAAGTACATTTTAAACCACAACACAAACATTCTCCAGTTAGCAAACAAACCTATTAAAGGATTGCTGCAACAAAATGGTCAAGAATAAAAAAATACCGTGAAGATAATGTGGAACGTGACGGCTACGGAAAAATATCATACAGCTTTTAACATTACCTTTAGCAGTTCCAACGAAATAGGAAGCAGATCGCTGCTTGTTTAAAATATGAAATGTATAATAAAATGGTAAACTGCTGCAATGAAGATAATCCCGATGACCAAAGTATTTTTTTTGTCATTTGAATTAGCTTGGAGAGGAGGAGAAGGCGTAAAATGTTTGGTCAGCTGCTTTAAGGAAGAACTTACCAACGAAGAAGACAAAATTGTGCCAATATGTTACCAATAACAAAAAAAATCCAGATATATGGCCAGTCAATACGTATGGAGAAGCGCAAGATATAAAAAGTGATCGGTTATCTCATATAAAATGATTGTAGTTATGAATCTATTTACCGCAATGCAAAAGTTTATTCTTTTCACTTCTGGCTTTCTGTTTTCCAATGTCATGATGACGCGAGGCACGAAACGAATACCATTTTAATCACAAAAGCAAACTTTTAACATTACGAAATTATGAATAATAGGAGCAATTTAACTCAGATTTCAACTTTTATAAGATTTAAGGTTTTAAATTAAAATAAAATGTTTTATTCCAACTTCGTGACAAATCGTAATAATAGTCGTGTATCGAGAAGATAAGTGCTCGGAGATAATGGAAAAAATTACTGCAGTGAAACCTTTTATACGATTATAATTATATCGTAAAAAGTGCGATAAATAACGCTTTTTGATTTTACACTTAAGGCGCTTTCTTATTTATGGGGTAGTTGATTTAAGATGCAATTAATTAAACAATAATTAGTTTTATGAGATTAAAATGTCATCACGTGTAGAAGTCGAAGACATATAATACATTATGGTGATGTTCGAATGGCTGAAAACAACTCGCGATTTTAGGTATGTTCTCTTAACGAGTTTTTCTTAAAAGGCAATATTATCACATATTGAATCAAGATTTGTTCTCGAATATATAGCTTTAATTTTGAATATAGTTCGTACAGAATAGGCCAGTGTGAGATTGTGTTTCAATATAGTGAAATCGGTACAATAGCATAAAATCGAACAAGCAAGTGTAGATGGAAAGTACTTCATAAAAATACATTTATATGGAGAATATGGACACTTTTCAATATTGACCGATGAATGAAGCTTAGAGGCAATAATTATGATTTTAATTTTAACAGCTTTTTTATATCTCATCAGTCTTTTTCAACTTGAAAAAGATTTGAATTCACATTAATAACAAGAAAACAGTTTTATATTCTACTGGCTATTTAAAAACTCTGCAATATTATTTGTGTTTATTTTTATATTTTTACTGTAACACTAACCCAAAAGAACATCTCTCATTGAGTGAATGATATCTCTTTAACACTTCTATATTTTTGATTAACATTGTGTATTGTTTTTAGAAAAAAAATAGGCTACATTAAAACTATTGAAAAGGATCGAAGTTTTCCTTCATTGTAAGGAGGATATCATTGATGATACAGGAATCAGTTCGCCTATTTTGTCTGAAGAAGTAATTAAGCAATTTTGAGGTATTCGATTTAAATTAAGTGAAGTAGACTCATAGGCTAGCAACATTTTTAAAAAGTAAGCGATCAAGGAAGGAAAAAGACTTCAACAGTCCCATGTGCAAAAGAAAGGTATTAAATGACATTGCTAAAGAAATAATTGCTGAAACTAAAGGAAATTGTTAAATAAAAGCCGAAGATAGTGACAAGATTATTGAAAATTTAAAAGGTAAATAATGAGACATTAAGTGGATAAAGTGCAAAAACTTGGGAGTACTGATTTTGATGAAGTTTGGTGATGCAAAGCACCAATAGAGCTTTAGAAAATACTCTATTTGACACAACGGAAATTAAGCACAAAGCCATGAGTGATAACAATAGTTCGAAAGTAGAGAAAATAATGAACGTGTCTTTTAATTTAATTTAATCGTGCCATGAGGAAGCTTCTTCTTAATCTG
This sequence comes from Pissodes strobi, assembly GCA_016904865.1. NCBI lineage: Eukaryota > Metazoa > Arthropoda > Insecta > Coleoptera > Curculionidae > Pissodes > Pissodes strobi. The sequence goes on along the minus strand of MU186569.1, from coordinate 98 downwards.
GTCATATTTTGGCAGTATTGAGGTCCATATATTATTATGTAAAAATCAATTCATAATCAATTAGAGAAGAAGGAATAAACTAGATTTCACTGAGCTAC
>MU186568.1:27254-88276 GCA_016904865.1 Pissodes strobi | reverse complement strand
GATATGATATCAAAGCTAACTCTATAGGATTTCAGATGAACGATAAAGTCTGGTTATATAATCCGCAAACGAAGAAAGAAAAATCTCCGAAGCTACCGCCAGTATGGGAAAGGCCCTATACAGTCATCAAAAGAATTAATGACGTGTTGTATAGAATTCAACGTAGCCCCAGAAGCAAACTGAAAGTTGTCCACCTCGACAGGCTCAAAGCAAATCACGGACATGAAGTAGTTGATCGGGACGATCAGGTTTTAGGAGTCACGGCTAAAGAGCATTCGATTTTTTTTGTTCTACGCTACGTTATTTCGTATATGAGTCATCGCCGGCCGGGAAAATTCGGGAGCTTTTGTATGCGTGCAGCACTCGTCGAGAATAATATAGATAGGGCTGCCTACGTCAGGAGTATTCGCGATATAATTTAGTCTGTATATAAATAGCGGGCAGAACGCGTGTTGTAGCTAGTTAATTAATCATTGAGTTCTGGATTGTGAAAATCTATAGTTGTAAAGTTATAAGAGTGGTTTAGTGTGTTTAATTGTATAGAGTGATGAAGAATAAAGACAGTATTATTGCAAAATACTAACAGTTGTGATTTCGTCAGAACCCACGGGAAAAAGTATCAATATTAATTGAATGTCATAGCAACTGCCTATTTTCTCTCATATCAATTAAAACATATCAACTTGCATAAACCTATCTGGACAAAACCAATATCATGGCTTTTCAGCGACAAAATTCTGAGAGATTAATGTAAATAACCAAGTGCCGCCAAGTCTCAAAATGAAAAAAATAGTATTTTGAATGAAAATGCGAGATTCGGGTGACAATGTATTTCATGCGTCAAAAAGGCAGTCTATGAAAATATGCCTCACAAACAAAAGTTGAGAACTCCATTTGGAAGCCATTCTCCCAATTTTTGAAGGAACGAAGATATAAGCCTCTCGTTGCACAGTTGGCAAAAATCATCGAAAATATCGCGTTTAATGTAAAGAAGGGAAATTTCGAAGATTAGAAAGAATATTCTGTGAAAAGTCTATTTCGTATACCACTACAAAGGCGATGCAAGGAAGCTATTTCAAGAAATACAAATTAACCTACTGACTTATTAACAGAACAAATACTGTGTTCTTGATATTTGACTTGTTTTTCTATTTGATGGAAAATTTTATAGAAAGGATATTTCTCATATTTTATTCAAATTTCTTATTTTTTAGCAATTTCGTTCATGGCACAAAACCACTCACCTAACGATTCTTCGTTTTGTCGTAAATGTCATTCACGAAATTGCCTACAACAAATTCTTATAACACTCGCCCATTCATTACGAGTAGAGGCTCATACCGCATATTAACAAAATTATCAACACACTAGTGTGATCATAAACAATAATAGTTATATGATCTACGTTATTACTATATAGACTATATTTCCTGTTCCAGGCGGGAGAGTTGCCACTGAATTGATATTTTTTATGAATATTTTTCGATGTTCTTTGTTTTTCTTCACAAAGTATAAATATTGGGTATAAAGTATGAAATAACTTAATGGTAGCATACATATTTCGTGTAGTTTTTCATCATAGATAAGAACTATATAATTTATCTACGCTACATAGACAATAGTCCTGAGCTTTGGCAATTTATTTTATCTCTGACTTTATTACAGGTGCCGGAGGTGTAGCGGCCAGTAAACCTATTGCAACCGCAGTGGTAGGTCCCGGCGGTTTGGCCATTGCCCGACCTGTTGCAACAGCGATTGCGGGAGTCTCACCAGATCAAGCACTAGTACCAATTTATGCTGAAGGACTTACCTCTGGATCCCATAAGAAAAATTCAAAAAACAATACAGATCAAACGAGCGAGATAATAAATAAAATCATTAGCAAATATCATCAAACTTAATTATTTATGTTATCATAGGAATATACTTGTTTCCATTAACTCCTTTATCGTGATTTTTCCCCAGTGATCATAATTCATTTCTTATATGAAAAAATGCGAAAATATTATTATTGTTGCCTGCCTTATTAAGATAATTTTTGTTATCCCCGAGTATTTGATTCAACAACCCATCAAACATTTCCGATCAGTTATTAAGGATTTTAAAAAAGAATTCAATCTGTCAGTATCCGCTACTGTGTTATCATTAGACAGTTGACTAGTCAAACAAATTTCAGAAAAATAGAATCACCTTCGAGACTACTGCTCCTGTCTCAAATACATAGTTTTATTTAAAGGTTATTCCTAGGGCATAGATAGGACTGCCCGATCTTGATTCAATCAAGTAACCGTTCAGGTCCGCTACTGTGATCTCATTAGACAATTGACTAGTCAAACAAATTTCAAAAAAATAGAATCACCTTCAAGACTATTGCTCCTGTTTCAAATACACAGTTTTATTGAAAGGTGATTCCTAGGTCATAGGTAGGACTGCCCGTGCAGGAAATTTTTCACTAGTCACCTAATAATGGCTATTTTTATGATCTTTGAAGCTTCTACCTTTTAACCTAGGTTCGAGAGTGGAGATAATAAATGCTTCATGGTCAACTACCAAAGAGTATGCATTGTCTTTATTCCAGTCCAAAATTGATCGATTGAATACCGTTTCATAAAATATACTTGACATAAATATTATATGATTAAAGAGCAACATGTGTGTTAATGTGGATGTGCGTCAACCTCCAAAAACACACTTTATGTAAACAAATTTATACTTTCGGTTGAGGCTGGGCACTAATTTATATATCGACCTATCAGCCTTTGTCAGACACTCCTTATGAAGGAGCTTTCAGATAACCCAAACTCACATAAGCGAGCAATTCTTTCACCAACTCTGTTCCTCATCTATATTAATGACCTGCTGAGCAAAACTAATTTTCCTGCTTACAGTTTTGCAGATGACAGTACCCTTGCTTTCCAATTTAGATCAGAAAAACCTACACTATCGACTGATACCTATCACCGCAGACATGAGCAGATTACAACAATTAATCAAGATGTGGAGAAAATTGGAACTTGGGAGACGCGAATTTGGTCCAGTTCAATGAAACAAAAACCCAAGCAGCCACGTTTGCTCTGCAAAGCAAAGCGCAAATAAGACCGTGCTTCTAGTACTGCTCACACATCTGGGGTGTCGCACCTAAAGGCACCCTAAAGTTGCTGGATTCCTTTCAGAAGAGGGCTGTGCGTCTCGTCGGCGACGCGGTGTTGAACCGGGATCTGGATAGTCTGAAACACCGCAGACATGTGGCCGAGATCTTACGGCAGATGTTCCCAGAATTTGCCCCGCCTCATCCCGTCTCTGACAGCGCATGTCAGACAGTCACGACAGACGGCAAGAGAGCACCCGTTCATCGTACAACTGGAAACACTTAGAACATTGCTTTACAAGGAATCCTTTGTCATTTTGTCTGGCGCACTGCATCACTTCTTGGACATCTGTTTTGCCCAAATCACAACTTACAATATTCAAGAATCGTGTCAATCAATATCTTTGCATATACACCCCTTGTCGACTGCCATATGATCTCCCTCTAGTGTGCGTGCCACTGCTATAAAAAAAACTACTTGGAATGTACAAATCTTCAGTATGTGAGTGGCGAAAATGTTTGGCTTCTTCTCACTTGGTGAATGGAATCTAGACATAATGTGGCACTCTTCTATTTGTAGAATATATATATGATATTCGCAATAGCCGTCACTGCCCGAGTTCTTTGCTCACAACTCATTGTGGGTATGGTAATTTATCCACGCACAACCTCGAGATTACGAAAGTTTGACGTATGGCATGTAATATGAGCTAGCCCACTCTCCTAGCTTAGATTAGATAAAAACATCAAATACATCATTAGCAGCAGCAAGCGTGCCTACGCCTTGGTCTAGCAATAAAAATGCATTACAACACGGTTTTATCCACCATAGCATTCGGTGCATTGTTCCAAAGGTTCCAAACTGCAATTCATTGGACCAAGTGGGTGACTTTGACAAAAAGTGGGGAGAGTCGTCCTCGTCATAACTATTCTACTCGTACGCTCAAGTAAAGGGTTGGAAAGCATGGGAACGTAAAATAGGCCTATGCTCTTTTCCGTTCCAGAAAGTGCGGGTACGACATAAATCAGTGGGTCCGTGACTTACAAAGTAAAACTTTTGCCAATAGAGAACTTCCAACATTCTCTTGACCCTTCGCTAGATTGAAAGCGACGCGGAACTTATATCGTTACAACAACGTTGACGGTACAAGCAATACCTCAATAGGAGGTATTGGTACAAGCCACATAAGAGGTTATGGTACCCTCGCGGGTATGTTAAAACAACATAGTAAGGAAAGACCGTGATTTACAAAAAGCCTATCTACTATTGAAATTGTGAGATATCAAAACAATGTTCAACCAAAAACTTCCTTATATATACTTTGCGAGCGAAATATCGTAGGGGTAAAAGGAACTGACAGTGGAACGAGTCCATGCTAAGTGTTGGGCATTTGAGAAAAAAATAAGAAATATTTTTTTTGGTATTTCCATACTTAGTAATCTAAATAAATTTTGTAAACTTATACGTTTTCAATTCGATTGAAAATCTGATGTTTCAACAATGCCCATTTTGAGGCACCAATTTGTCGCAAAATTACTTTAGATAAATTTTAAATTTTTTCTCATGCTAATTTTCAATATTCACCATAATTTAAAGCTGGCCCTGACCATGTTTCGATATCTAGCTTTAAATAATGTAATTCGCGGTTCTTTTAAATAAATATAAAAATAATGAAGATTGACTATAAATGCCAAAGAGTGATGATGTCACTAAGTACGGATTTTAGGCCATTATATTTATTTTATAAAACGGTTAACGGATTGTCTCGAAAGTATTCATTTTATGGGTATATTTTCTTAATTCTCAATTTTTAGAATTTTGGCAGTAATAAAGGATAGCAACGTCTTACTGGGGTTTAACAAACTTTAATAAATAGTATTGTAAACAGTGTGGCACAAAAGTATGCAAACGGTCATTTTACTCGGAAACCCCTGTATCAAACGGCTTCAAATTTGGGATATAGGCATAAACAATGATTTTGCATTCATTGAAAATATTTTTGACAATGGACTTTAGCCGTTTCTACTAAAAAGTAGTAATAACTGTAATATTTTAAATGGAACACCCTGTATATTATTGCATAGTTGGATTCTGCGAAAAAGTCTAGACGTATTTCATGAATAATACCATTTACCAAGTTTGACAGCTTATAAAATCTAAACATTCTAAACGGCTAAAGATAGAACATAACGGTTTGCAGTTTCCAACATTGGTTTTTCATAAGCTATCGTATGACACTAACTTTATATTTAACCAGAGGTTAAATCTATCCGTGATTTTTTAACCGCTGGTTAAATCTAAAGTTAGTCATACGATAGCTTATGACAAACCAATATAGGAAAGTGCAAACCGTTTTGTTCTATCTTTAGCCGTATAGATTTTACAAGCTGTCAAACTTGGTAAATGGTCGATTTTCAACTGTCAATATTTCAAAAACCCTTAGAGATAGGTTGATAAAATATGTCTAGGCTTTTCCGCACAACCCAAATATGCAATAATATACACAGTGTTCTATTTAAAATATTAGAGTTGTTACTACTTTTTAGTAGAAAATATTTGTAATGAATGCAAAATCATTGTTTATGCCCATATCCCAAATTTGAAGCCGTTTAATACAGGGGCTTCGAGTAAAATGGCCGTTTGCATACTTTTGTGCCACACTGTATATTATATGATATAAATTCAGGTGTAGTGATAAATATGAGTATGCAGGGTGTAATAAAGTCAGGGCACCAGCATTGGGATCTCGAAAACCGTAAGAGAAGCAGTGAAGTTTAAATGGAGACAAAGTTGCGTAATTTAGTGCTTAATAAGAGTTTCCCGCAAACTTTCAAAATCGCGCCCTTCTGGCCAATTGCAGCCCCGTGCGAGAAATTATCAAGTTCCGCCCTTATTAGGAAAATAAGTATTTATGAATATATACAAGATTTACAATATTTACATGGTAGTATTCGGTTCCTTACATTAGTGGGGAACGTGCCTCGAATTTCAGGTTTTGTTTTCTCATCCTACGGAGGATGGAATTGCTCTTAAAATATTGCCAGGATTTTGTAAATGTGTGTTTGATAAGATTATTTGAGTCATATTTAATGTTCGCTAGATTATATGTTAGCTGTGAGCTATTTAAACGAAATATATAGAATTTATTCGACATGTTGTTAAATATAGAGATAGAAATTTAAAAAAGAAGCGTATAAGGTTCTAATTGAAGAAACTATATTTTTCTATTATTGAATGTACTTTTTTTAAGTACCATCTGGATTGCTGTAATTAAATGACTCAAGCCTTCCTATTTGGGTACGTGTTGGGCAAATCTTAATTCTTAATCGAACGTCATTTGACCATATTGCTGAGAATGTGTATACTTAAAGATTTATATTCAATCTTTTTTTATGGTAGTAGCACACACACACTTATGGGATATCCTATAGCACTCCACGAGCGATGTGTGTGCGAAGATTGACACAGTTCTTGAATATTTGTAGGTTGTAATTAGGGGGAAAAGGATATCCTGGAAGTGAGTTCCACAGTGATGCAGTGCGCCAGACAAAGGAGTCCTTGTAAAGTTGTACGACGTGCGCTCTTGCCGTCTGTCGTGACTGTCTGACAGACGTTGCTGGGGGCGGGATGATGCGAGCCAAATCCAGGGAACATCTGCCGTGAAAATATCTGTAAAACTGGAAGATTTCGGCCACCTGTCTGCGGGGTTCCAAACTATCTAGATCCCGGATCAACTCCGGGTCATAGACGAGACGCACAGCTCTCTTCTGAATAGAATACAGCAGCTTTAGGGTGGTGCAGCACCCCAGACGTATGTGAAATATTCTCTGCACCGACTTATTGCAGCAGCTGCTGCGGTGTATACAGTTTTTTGTTGCGAAATAGCGCAAGGCTGATTTTCCGATGTTAGCAACGTGGTCATGGCAGGACGTATTGCTGTTGACCGAGACACCCAGTAGTCCGATTGACGAGAATGAAGGAATGGTCGATCATGCCATAATGATGTCAGGGCCCGCAGTATTGGCTTTCGTGGTAAACGTGGCTGCTTGGATTTTTGCTGCATTGAACTGGACCAAATTTCTGTCGCCTCAAGTTTGAACTTTCTCCAGATGTTGATTACTTGTTGTAATCTGCTGTGATAAGCCTGAGTCGCTGGTAAAGGTTTTGCTGATCTAAAGTGCGAGACAAGGTGAGTGTCATCTGCAAAACTGTAAACAAGATTATTGATTTCGGTCAGCAGATCATTAATATAGATGAGGAACAGAGTTGATGAAAGTATTACACACTGAGGCACGCCCGCATTAATGGTGAATGTGTCTGAGATGTGTCCGTCAACTGCCACGTGCAGAGATCGGTCATTAAGGAAACTAGCAAGCGAGCTGCAGAGAGACGCTGGTAGTACGAAAGACAGCAGTTTGTTGAGCAATCCGCCATGCGCAACTCTGTCGAAAGCCTTCGAAATATCCGTAGTTCTCAATATTTAAGAATGACAAATTTGACAAGTAAAAGTAGGCTAAGGAGGTTATTGTTTTAAGGAAATTATTTAATAAAGAAAATTTGAAGACAATAATAGGATACTATATACCTAACGACTAAAGTGGTTTTACCCCGAGGCGAAAAGTTTCGCTGAGGGATAAAAAAAACAGTTTAGTCCTGTGGTGTATACGCTATATTATGCACTTTGAAAAAATAATTATAGGAAAGAAATAAAGACACCATTGGCACTTACTTTATGTACAAAATATCATAAACGTTGTTGTGTAGTTTTTATATTGTTGACACAACAAAATCCATCCAAAGTCTTGGTGTGTTTTATGACCAGTTAAAAAAAAATCCCATTAAACTAAAAAAATTATTCGCGAAAAACGTGTCACATTGCTGAAAATTTAAAAAATGAATATTGAAAAAGCCTCCGAAGAGGCTATAAGCTGCTACCCCCAAAATATCGGCATCTATATGAGAAACAATATACAGACTTTACAAAATGGTGTGAAGAACGAAGCCTGAATAGTTTCACAGAAGAAAAGGTGCTATTGACATATGTTTTTAATAAGTTCAAGAAACTAAAGGCCTCGTCGTTGTGGAGCCAGTATTCCATGATAAAAACCACGATAATTCTGGAGACCATTGTCGATATTAGCAAGTACAGTAAATTTACCGCATTTTTAAAAAGGAAAAATGATGGTTATAAACCAAAGAAGACAATGATTCTGGACTTACATAAGATTAAAGAATTTATACAAAATATTGCTGACTACAATTTCCAACCCTTTTCTAACTAACTAAATAACTGTAGTGGAGTTAGCATAAACGTTAATAATAATAATACTAAAAATTAGGTTTTACTTAGTAAAAATAACTGTAAGCTTGTGACACATTTTTGACAAATAACTTTGGAAGCTTGTTTTTAATTTTCTATTTCAGTGCATTATTTGAAAGATTATTCTGTAATATAAGCACTAAATTAATAAATAAATGATTTTGCTTCATAATTTTACTTTTATCCCTAGGGATTAGAATATCACTTTTAATTCCTAGGGATTAACCGGGTCGGATTAACCGCATGTGCCGCTGTAAGCAGATGCCATATTACCGCCCCTGGGAACATCAAAAAACCAAAAAATAAAATACAACTTTTGAAGATGCATGGGTGTATTAGATTCGAAAGTTGCTGTATATTTATTTTACCTTAATCCCTTATATTGTTCTACCTTGTTTAGTATTTTAACATAGTCAATGTGATCTATTATTTGTCAACTTTTGTATGTGTAGTTCTTGCAAATTAAAGCCTTATATCAAAAGGTCTATACGTTACTACAATTTAATTAGCAAGAAATACACATACAAAAGTTGACAAATAACAGATGACATTGACTATGTTAAAATACTAAACAAGGTAGAACAATACCGGCTGTCAACACTGTCAACGAAATCGTTTAACAACGCACAATTCAAATGTTTTATTAAGGAGAAATTTGAAATTTTGGCTGAAGATATAGTTTATGAAAACTCAGATTTTCCAGTAAAAACCAAATGAATATCGCTTTCGGTTTGACCGGAAGTGAGCATGAGGCGAGAATTTCAAATACAACCCTGGAAATAGTTTTACATATTTAAATAGAACTTGTAATTCCCTTTTTAGCGATGTATCGCAAGTTGTAATTTTGTTTCAAAATGGCGGCGTAGAGGGTATTTATTCCAAATTCAATATGGCGGCATTTTGACATCACCAATGGATTTTTTGTCAAACTGTCCGTTGATATAGGGGACAAGATAGACAGGCAGATTTTTCTCACTGTGGGAAATTCTAAATAATTGTTATAAAATTGAAGCATTTTTAGTTTTTCCTTAAAATGTCAAATTTTATGTAAATTTTTCTCGAAATTTTAAATAGAACCCTATTCATATTTTTTAACAGTTAGATAGAGCTAGTAATTCTGTTTTGAATGATGTATCACAAGTGGCCATTCTTTTATAGATGACGTTCTAGAAAGAATAATTCAATATGGCTTCTCGCTCCCATATTGAATTATGCCCTTTACAACGCCATCTTTAAAAAGAACGGCCACTTGTGATACATCGTTCAAAAGGGAATTTCGAGCTGTATCCAAATGTGTTAAAATATGTTCAGGATTCTATTCAAAATTTCGAGAAAAATTGACATAAATTTTGACATTGTAAGGAAAAACTAAAAATGCTTCAATTTTATAACAATTATCTAGAATTTCCAACAGTGAGAAGAATGTGCATGAAAACCTATCTTGTCTTCTATATTAACGGCCAGTTTGACAAAAACTCCATTGGTGTTGTCAAAATGCCGCCATATTTAATTTGGGATAAATGCCCTCTACGCCTCCATTTTGAAAAAAAATTACAACTTGTGATACATCGTTATAAAGTGAATTTCAAGCTCTATTTAAATATGTAAAAACATATGCAGGGTTGTATTTGAAATTCTTGCCTCATGCTCACTTCCGGTCAAACCGGAAGTGATATTTATTTGTTTTTTAGTGGAAAATATGAGTTTTCATAAACCATATCTACGGTCAAAATTTCAAATTTCTCCTTAAAAAAACATTTGAAGGGTGCATTGTTAAACGATTTCGGTGACACCCGGTATAGGGGATTAAGGTAAAATAAATATACAGGGATGGCAGTTACAACACTGTTGCTGACACTTTTTCACGAGTATGTGGAACCAGCAGAGAGAAAACACTGTACGATTTACATCAAATATTATGTCATCCTGGGGTCACAAGAATGATATATTGGATCCGATCTAAAAATATGGCGTTTTCAGTAGAAGATGTGAGGTTAATCTTGCCCAATCTGTGCTGAAGTCAAGCCAAAGTTTGTTAAACATAATGAAACTCTTATAAAAGCAACTTCTATTAAAGAAGAAGTCTAGGTTTTAAAGGCCCACTTCCCTCTTCGACACGAAATAGATATATTTTCCTATCATTGACGAATTTTCTCGTTTTTCTTTTGCCTATCCTTTCCCCGATATGTCGGAAAATACAGTAATACTGTGTTTAAATAATTTGTTTTCTATGTTTGGGATGCCCAAATATATCAATTCTGATCAAGGATCATCATTTATGTCCTATGAATTCAAATCATTTTTATACTCTAGAGGAATAGCCTCCAGTAGATCTACACCGTAACATCCTCAAGGAAATGGGCAAACTGAACGATTTAATGGTATAATTTGGCAAACTATTTCTCTTGCTTTGAAATCAAGAGATTAAAAATACAACAATGGGAAGAGGTACTAGAAGTCGCTCTTCATTCAGTTCCGTTCTCTATTGTGCACTGCTACTAATTCTGCTCCTCATGAACGCATGTTTCTTCATGCAAGAAAATCCACAAATGGGACAGCTATTCCATCTTGGCTTACAACTCCGGGAAACAAGATCTTCATGAAAAAGAATGTTTGGAATTCCAAGTACGATCCTCTCGTTGAAGAAGTAGACTTGGTAGAGGCAAACCCCGAGTATGACTTGGTTCGACAGTAAGATGGTCACTCTATTAGAAAATTGACCTGGAGAAACTCTAGTATCTAAAGCCTCAGACATTTCCGAGCTTCCATTATTTGAACTTGCGGACCCTACTCCACTACCTCAATTACATTCGGATGAAGAACCATCAAACTCCGAACTTGCATGCGACTCCAAGGTACTTATTGATTCGGTAGTCAACAATGATCAAGAGAGTCCATATCCAGAGCTTAAAGAACAAAAGGCAGATAAAATAAATCCTAGTAGAGAAGACCCCCTAGGTACTTAGAAAATTACGTTCAAGCTGGGGAGAATGTAATAGATTCAAAAGTCCCTGTATATTTATTTTACTTTAATCCCTTATATTGTTCTACCTTATATCCTTTTATCAAAATGTCTATAAGTTACTACGTGGGCGGAATCAACATGAACACGACAAAAATGTTCAAACTTTCTTATCCATAGTAAAGAAATATAATCTTACTATTAACGAAAGGAAGAGCTCGTATTCTGTGAAATCCAGCTTCTTGGGTATCTAATTGAAGACAAAATATTCAAACCAGACCCTGACAGACTTGAACCTTTGCTAAAACTTCCACTTCTTACTGGCACATGCTCATTAAGAAGAGTGGTTGGTATGTTTGGTCATTATTCAAATTGGATCCCTCCTTTTTCTAAAAAAATTCACCGATTAGTTTCCTGTAAAATATTCCATTTGCCCGAACCCGTAATTGAAGACTTCGAGAGACTTAAAAGTGATATTGCCAGATCTGCTGTTGCGTCCATTGAAGATAGTATTCCATTTGTCGTCGAAACAGATGCATCTGACCATTCTATTGCTGCTTCTTTAAGCAAAGATAGGAGACCTGTAGCGTTTTTCTCCAGAACCTTAACTCAAAGTGAAAGAGGCCATTCATCCGTCGAAAAAGAAGCGTATGCTATAGTCGAGTCTCTCATTAAAAGGAAACCTAGTCCCGGAGAGTCGTATTGCAAATGCCCGGCCCCGGTAGTGGGGCCGTTAGAGCGCCACCAGTTCTTCCCAACTAAACTAAAAAAGCTCCGCGGGTGTTGTGCAGGGTGGCTAGGCCCGCTTATTGAATCAAAAGGTACTCAATCTCAACCTAACAAGAAAACAAGAAAACACAATATATAATTTAAGGAACAGTCTAATTGCTACTAAGGTTTTTTTTTGAAAACACAGCAACAATACTACGGTGAAACGGCAAGTTAAAGACAGTAGCTGTGCGCTAGTAGCTGCACCAATTATAAATATAGCAATATCAATATGAATTGATAAATGACCACAATCATTGTTTCAATCGACTCGATAAATTAATAAAAAAGAATAAAATTATTGAAAACTATCTTATAGCTCGACCGTCAATGCTTGATTTATATTTAAAAAAAGAGAAAATTCAGAGCGATTATATTAATCGGTCCGATAAACCAGTGAATAAATGAAAAATAAAATTAATGAGAGCTATCTTAGAGCTGGGCGGTCAATATTTGATTTATATTAAAGGAATAAGAACGATTATATCAATCGGTCAGGAAAATAAAGGAACAAATCAAATTAATCTATCTAACAGCTTGGCCGAAAACACTGAATATATATTTAAATATTAAAAGAAATGTTTACCAAATTGACCAACAAAAATAAATGAATAACTAAACTTAAGCTTCTGTACGATACCCTTTAGATCCGTCAAACACTGATGGAGGCGCCGGGCAACAGTTGGTACTACTAAGGCACTGGCCACGCGAGTAGAACCCGCAGAGGAGTCGGCAATACAATTGGCGCTGGTGTAGCCTGGTATTAGAGGTGGTGGCCTGGTAATTGGACTGGTAGCCCTGAATTAGAACTAGTAGCCCGGAAACTGAAGTTGTGGCCCTGTAATTGGACTGTGGCCCGCTAATTGGGTAGCCCGGAATTTAAAGTAGCAGCCTGGTAGTAAAAGTTGTAGCCCGGTATTTGAACCCTGAACTATCCCGATACGCATTAGACAAAGCCTCTTTACTTTAATAATAAACTATAGCCCCCCTTGCATAAATATATTTTCTTTATAAAACAAATTCCCACAAAAATTATCCATGGACTTTCAATTACCGTCAGCAAATAAAAGAGATTCTAAGGTACAGACAACTTTAATATAAAAAAGATAGGTATGCATCACCCCTAAAAGAAAATATAAACTTTCCCATATGATCAAAACTAAAGTTGCATTAAAATAAAAATTCAGATTTGATAAAACGGAGTAGATAAGATAACCCATAGAATGCAAATGGTGGACAATATACAAAAAAAAGGTTAACACAGATAAGGCATTTAAATCATTAATTTAGACAAAAAAACAGTAGCAACAATTACCTCGATCGTGTGTGGTTGGTAGAAAGTCGACGATCTCGGTCTTATACGACGAACTTGGAAAGCCTCTAGAAATAAGGGAAAAGACCATTAGTGTCATGGCGTCGTTCGCGTGCTTCACAAGCAATGGGGAAAAAAATAATTCCAGAGAAAATGCTTACCTAATACAGCAGTCAGATCTCGATAAATCGGTCGTGTCAAAACACAAAGAGAAACCACAATATATCCCCCAAAGAGTGGGTAGAATTAAATCACAATACTAAATGTTGAGTCTCTACGACTGCTCTAACAGCAAACCTTCTTCTCGCCTTGAAAGGTATTCTTAGAAGAGCTCTCTATTCGTTTCCGTCAATTTGTCTTTCTCCTTCTACGGGATTAAAAAAACTACGTCAGATCAAGAAGTAGTAATGGGATGAAACATACTAAGTGATTCGATATAAGGAATAATTTTAAGGTAATAAACGACTTAGTTCTCGTTTGTTATGATTAAATGGTTGAAGAAATACTAGAGAGTATTCCCTACCAAAACGATAAACTTTTAAAAATTTAAATCGATAGCTGCAATTATAAGAAATAGCACATTTACTCGGAACCAACAACCGAATATTACAAAAACTGCAGCCTGCCGCGTGAAGAAATAAATATAAATACATTGAAGCAAATATCAGGGGTCTCCAAAAAGTTATGAAATATTTAAACCGAAAATAAAATATGCATTTGACGAGTCTAATGAAGCGTAAAAGCGGGTTTTATCAACAAAATTCATAAAAATATAAATCAGTTCGCTGGGCGTTCTACAGTAATGTAATATAAATTAAGCAAAGCTATCCTAATAACAATATTATCCTATTTTAGTAATTGGATCAAACCTAATCGGTATGTGCTTCGCTTATCAACTAAAATAAAAATAGTCACAAAATGTTATAAAAGCTAATACAAATATATCGTTAACCTATATTTAGAATAGAGTTAATTTACATTGATAAATGCGGCTTGTAAGCTTATTGACAGCAAATCGAATCAATGAATTTAGAATTAATTAACCGAAGAGTATTGACCTCTTTTTTTAATAATTCTTACCGCAAAATACAGCATTTTTTCCCTAAATGCAGCATATAAAATGAAATTTAAAGATATTTTACACTGGCAAAATCGGACTCTTACATCGTTTACGTTTATGTTTAATGCAAGGCAAAGCAGCAAAATCAAAAATGAAAAGATTCTTAGATGGCGGTTGGTACCTTCTTCATTAGGGTAGTATGTGGACTTTTGTAACGGTTGTGTTTAAAATTCGTAACACAGTAGATTCATGAATATTTTTATTTAGATGTCTAGCACTGAATATAACTGCTGCTACCCTGGAACTTTGATGATTGTCGCCACATATTAAGACAAGCTCATTTTTATTGCAAACTTAACTTTTCTTGGGGCATCCTAAATACGGTAAACGACAATAAAATGTAAAATAATTTTAAAAATAAATAAATTATAAAAACATTATAAAAATTAGATCAATAATAATACTACTAAATCGTTTGATATGCCAATATTAATTAATTGTTCCATGGCTTCTTCGATCGTGAACCTATCTATGGAAGCATCAACTGATAGTATTGTGTTTTTTAATTATTAAGGAAGTTCTGTATCCTTTATTTACTTCTTATTTGCAGAATTTAGATATGAAGACAAAATAATGTAATGTAGACAAATGGGGAGTGGCTGGTGTTTTCAGTTTTATTTACTTGGGCTTTTAATTAAGTTGCAAATACATTATTACAACAATAGCGGCAATGCATGATTCCAACTATATTTAATTGTTGATTTGAATGAAGAATTTAAATAAAAATTTTGTGTATAGATTTATGAATAATAAATAGTTTCGAGATCGTAATGTACTGGAGGTATTTCAGTGATCTCTTATGAAGCAGCTGAATGAATACATAGCAAATGTAAAGATTTTACTTTTTTCCAAAGAAAAATATAAATAGCATGCCAATGCTTACGAAATGTTATTTAAAACATTACTATTCGCTTTACTAAAGAGTTTCTTTGCCAGAAAAAGATTTTTCCAAATGAACTATTTTTTTCTTGGAAAAAATAACTTTTTATTTTTTTATCTATATTATCTCTTTTATAAACATAGCTATAAAATCTAATTCTAAACAACTTATCCTAATAAAATTTTGCGATATTTTTTCAGATAAGTGCGTTTTGAGTCATATTTTTGAAAACAAATAAATTTCCCGCCAAACCCCAAAAGGCGAACGGCACTGTTTAACGTCTTTTGTGGTTTCTTTTGATGCAGAAGTGATTGTTCATATCAATTTTTACCAAAACTTATTAATAAAAAAAATTCCATATGCATACTTTCTGCCGGTCACTGTATAAAACCTAAGCAAAAATATAATTTTCAATAACAAAATAAATTCCCTTTGATCAAATATTTTAAAAATATCCTCATCATCATCATCATCAATCAGCCTATTGTCATCCACTGCTGGAGGAAGGCCTCTCCCAGTGTCTTCCATCTGTTCCTGTTGTGTGCCTCTCCGATCCAATTCCCTGCAGCTCTTCTGAGATCATCTGTCCATCGGGTTGGCGGCCGTCCTCTGCTGCGCTTGTCAGCGCGCGGTCTCCATTCAAGTATTTTCTTAGTCCATCGGCTGTTCCGCATTCTAGCTACGTGCCCTGCCCATTTCCATTTTTGCTTTGCCACGTACTCGATCACGTCGGTCACTCCTGTTATTCGCTTTATCTCGTCGTTTATCACGTGATCCCTCAGTGACATCCCAAGCATTGGCTCTTTCCATTTTTCTTTGATGTATCTTTAATTTTCTCGTAGATGTAGCTGTTAGAGTTAGAGTTTCTGCATCGTACGTTAGTACCGGCAGAACACACTGATCATACACTTTCCTTTTCAGGCAGACTGGTATATCACTGTTAAACGTCTCTCTTAGTCTGCCGTAAGCTGCCCATGCTATGTTAATTCTTCTGTTCAGTTCCGCTGTTTGGTTATCTCTTGACATCCTAATTTCATGTCCGAGGTAGACATATTTGCTCACTAGTTCGATATCTCCTCTCTCAGTTTTTATGTTTCCGCTTGGCACTAAATTTGTCATATACTTCGTCTTTGATAAATTAATCTGTAATCCGACAGCCGAACAGGCTTCTTGGAGATCTTCTACCATTATTCTTATGTCCTTTAGATTGTCGGAGATCAGGACAATGTCATCAACATATCTCAGGTTTGTTAAGTTTGTACCATCAATTCTTACGCCCTTATCATCCCAGTTGAGTCGTTTCATTGCGTATTCTAAGACAGTAATAAATAATTTGGGTGATAAGGTATCCCCTTGTCTGACTCCTCCAGCTGTAGCTTCATCGTTGCGTTTTTGTAGATGTTATATATTAACCTTGTATATCTGTAGTCCACTCGGCACTTGTCTAGTGATTCTAATACTGCTTGCAAGCTTATCGAGTCAAAAGCTTTGTGGAAGTCTAGGAATATTAGGACTAGTGGTCTCTTATATTCAACTGATTTCTCTATTAGGATCTTGAGGCATTGTAGATGGTCATTCGTTCCAATGCGGAAGCCGGCTTGTTCAAAAGGTTGATAGAAATCGAGTTTGTTTTCCAATCTCACAGTTATTATCCTTGTAAATAGTTTGAGAAGGTGGCTGAACAGGCTTATGGGTCTATAATTTTCTAAATCTGCTATGTCTCCTTTTTTATGTAGCAGAATGGTGATAGCGTTGTTCCATTTGCTGGGAATTTCTCCATCGTACAGGCACATATTGAAAAGCTCCATAATTCTATTGAGCAGGCTATCTCCTCCCACTTTAATCGCATCGATATTGTCCTCTCCAGGAGCTTTATTGTTCTTTGCTCTCAGGAGTGCTGCTTTGATTTCTTCTTTATTAATCTCGGGTAGGAGTTGATCCCTGGTTGACAATCCCTTTCTTTGCAGTTGTACATTCTGGCGTCTGTTCTTCTCTTGTTTCTGCCCTTGGTCTACGTTTGTACAGCTCTCGGTAGAATTCTTCGACTATATCCATTATTTCTTTCTTATTTATCTTAATATCGCCTTCCTTGTTTTTGATTTTAATTATTTGTCCTTTCCCAATTCTCATTTTGCTGCGCATCACTTTCATGTTTTTATTACTTTCTATTGTTCGTGTGACTTATTTTTTACGGTAGGCTCTGGTGTCGTGTCTTATGGCTTTCGATATTTGTTTGTTTATTTCTCTCATTTCTGCGTTGGGGCTCTCCTTCCTCGTTTCTCTTCTTTTTTGTATGAGGTCCTTAGTAGTTGAGCTGATTTTTCGGGCAGTGTAACTTTTGACTTTTTTCTAGGGCCTGCTTAATTTTATCATTTATCGATCCCATTGTGTCGGTTGGTTTAGGGTTTTTGAGATGGCCAGTGATACATCTTTGGAATTTTTCTATATCTGTTGGGCACATCCCTGATTGTCTTGTAGGTTTTTTGATTATTCTGTATCTTTCGTTTACCTTATCTATTTTGACCGTGGCTCGCACTATCCTATGATCGCTCCCCGTATTGAACCTGTTTAGTACGGCATTATTCTTTATTATTCTTTTTTCTCGGCTATTATAAAGTCTATTTCATTTCGAGTGGATCCATCCGGAGCTTCCCAAGTCCATCTTCTATTTGGTTTTTTATAGAAATGGCTATTCATTTGGAAAAGTCTATTTTGCACCAGAAAACCCAGCAGTGGCTCGCTTCTCTCATTTCTTCCTTCACTCCCGAAGCATTTTAAACATGTTTCTGATTCGTCCTGCTTTAGCCCAATTTTGGCGTTGAAATCCCCGCACAAAATAGTGAAGTGTGAGTTTTCGTCTCTGATTGCTAGGGATATATCGTCGTAGAAGACTTCTACTTCTTCGTCGGGGTGACCTGATGTTGGAGCGTATACCTGTATGATCTTAATTGTGCGTTTGTTTCCTATTTTCAAAATCATATAAGTAACCTGTTGGATATTTTTTTGATTGATATTATGTTTGCATGGTGGCGTTTATAGACCAGGAATCCTACTCCTCCAATTGAGCTGTGTTCTTCTCCAGTGTAGTAAAAGTTGTGCCCGGATCTTAATGTAATTAGTTTTTCTCCGCGTCTTTTTACCTCACTGAGCCCAATGACGCGTCCCATTTGATGCTCTCTGCTTCGATTTCCAGTTCGTACAATTTATCATCTGAAAGTAGTGTTCTTGCATTGTAGGTGGCAATCTCGATGGTCGCATAATTATTTGTTTTAGATCTTTCTCTCGTTGTTATCGGACTTTTGCCTCCCCCAGAATCCGTGAGGCTGACCGATTGATCGGTGTGGGACTGTGGATTGCATATCCTACCCACCAGGGGTCGTATTCCTGTAGTTTTAAAGTCCCACATTTGTGTAGAGGTAGGGGGTTTATTGGCATTACAACACCACGTTTACCAGACGTGTTGGTGAGGTTTATTTCAGCCGCCCATTCTCGGTCAGACGCTGTTTTCAGCCGTCCATTTTGGATGAGACGCTGAAGGTGCTAGTTTTGGTCTACCCCGAGTATTTGATTTCCTCGGTACCACCCATATCTGGGAGGCATTCCCCTATCCGCCACCTGGGGAGGCGTCCGATGGGAGACTAGCAACTCCACATGGATATAAAAATATATATGATGCATAAACAAATTCTTATATTAATACCTCTAAACTTTACGTTTCACTTTCACACTAGAGAAACGAGAAATTAAATCTTCAAAATTTAGATTGGTTAATAAGTCACTCTCAATTGCAACTAGACAAAAATAATTGGAGCTCGTGTGCGATACCGAGGATCCAAGATATTTTTTTCGCCTCAAACATGAAAACGATCGTTCGGCAGAACATTTCGTCACAACGATTGTAAGGTAACTCAAAGAGCAATGGCTGCATTTGGAAAAACATCCTCGACGTTGCGGTTCTTCAGGATATAAAGCATTTTCTGAGGAGAAGGAGATGAATAACTGTCATTGGTAGTTGTATCACTGAATTTAAAATGTGTTTCCAAGTGTATGTATTCGGAAGGAAATGCCCCTTATACAGATTATTATAAGGTGCGCGAAAATTAATTTTTGTGATCTTGCCATCCTCTCCATCGCGTCGTAGCTAATCCGGCCCTGGTCAGGTTCAGGTAGTGTTCTAGTCGTAGAAGAACGGTTTATGAATATTGTATCAAAGACAATATTGTCTTTGATTGTATGTAAATTTACGATAGATTTTTTTTTGAATTATAAAAATAGCAAACGCACTATTCAGTGCCTGGGGATTATTACAGTGTCAAAAATGCTCGTTTTTTAAAATTACCCCAAGCAGAATTATATACTGGCCATTGTTTCCGTCGGTCTTCTGCTACACTTTTAGCGAAGGCCGGCGGAGATATTATAATCCTTAAACGTCACGGTGGATGGAAATCATTGTAACAGAAGGATATATTGAAGATTCTGTTTCCAATAAAATAAAAATCTCAAAGGGACGGAAAAATAACTTACCTACATCAAAATTCAAATTTGGTTCAAATGACTAATATGAATAAATCCTTAAAGGTGATCATTACTCGACTTCCCTTGATATTAATTGTTAACGTATCAATTAATAGGTTTTCTAATCAATAGTTATACTTACGGCACATTTTAAATTTTCATATTATAACATTAAATCTTTGCTATTTAATTTCCGTGACTTTTATTTGTGTTATAAATGTAGAATGATTGGCGAGATGTATGTATACTTTACCACAACCCACTAGTGAGTTATGTTTATAACCTCCATGCGTGAGTATAAGCTACCTACTTTATTAGCCTAAAATCGAACTAATAATAATAATATTCACTTTATATGTAAGTGTTGGATAAAATTTATTTTATTTACAAATGAATCCGAAGCAATTTAATGCCGTTATAGGAACGCTTCAAAGGTTAGGAATAAAAGTCATCACCGAGAATATGCCTCAAACGAAACAGCACTAGGTACCTGCTTTTTCGTTTCCAGTATGCAGCGGTGCAAAAGGAATTTTGGGCAGGGCCTTTAAACAAACCCCCAAAAATATAATAAACAAACTAATTTAATTTAAATCGTTGATGGAATGTCTTCCAATAAGAAAAACAAAAATCAGCCAACGTTGCTATGGGTGGACGGTGGGCCCCACCTACGGTCACATATAAGAGAGGTCGATGGTCCTAGGATGGGAGTCGTTACAGACAAAGTAGTTGTGCCGCGTGTATTAAATAAAAACAAAGCATTACTAAGGGTAAGTAGTTGTTTTTTGCTGTGTTGACATGTACATGAAAATTATTAATTATTGATGAGATAACAGTTTTAGACTTGGTATATAATATATGAAATACAAAGTTTCGCTGCTATTCATAGATTAAACATAAAAGTAAAAACAATGTATTTAATATCGGTTTATTGATAAAAATTGATTTCGATCGTTCTCAGTAGATACTAAAAATTATTCTATGTTCTAGTTTGTTTTAACTATTAAATGCCGGTATTTAAAACATGCAAACAATTTTTATTTAAAACATGATTCTGATATTTTGTTTAACATATACATACCTAAAATCATCAATTTATTTCTATAATATGCATTGCATAGATATAAATATACATAAACTTTTTTACTACTGTTTTAAAACCTGAATCTGTGGAAGACAAAGTTAAATATTTTAGCTTTTATACGTGGCTGTAACAGAGATCAATTATTGAAAACCTCATTTAAAAAAATGAATTATTAGGCAGCGAAAACTGACAAAAATAAATTAAGTTTTACTCTAAGTAAAGGTAATATTTAGGTACTATATTTTGAAAGATTACTATATATTGGTAACAGTGTTTTGAATATCTTGGTTCAAAATCTTATCATTTTAATTGCAACCGTCTCAATATAGAAAATTTAAAAATGTAACTATTTATGATTATATTATTTCATTTCTTCGTATAATTATATGCATTATTGTGTCGAGGTTGCGTCCGAAATAAGAATTGGAAGGTGGGCTAGTGGTAGGTGACATTATTACAAAAGTAAGGAACAAACTTGAAGACATCAATTATAAAAGTTTTTATGATAATACCGTGCATCGTGCAAACGTTGGTATCGAACATAATGTTAAATTATAGAGGATGCTTTTTTACTAAATATATGATACTGATAACTATTAATAAAACAGTAGAATTTGTATGTGTAGAAATTTACACAAAAGAATACCAATAATAGTCTTAGAAGGTTAATTCATAGGTGCCAGAATGAATTTTAAAGCATCTACTAGCCTCTGTTAACTTAACCAATGAATGCATCATAAGTGAAAGAGTGGGACAACAGACATGCAGATATGTTCTATTTTATTGGATTCATGTTTATCATACAATTTTTTGCCTTTTTCTCCACTTCAACGTACGTTTTTTGGCAAATAGAGCCGCGTCGGCTCTGGCTGCAGGGTGTGAACACAAAGAAAAGAATCCCCCTTTAGAGTAAGAAGCTCTGTATAAATCAGTGGTTATGAATTTCAGCGCCTCTGATGATTGGTCGCAGAACTAAATAAGGAGTTTTCGCAATTCAATAACGTTATATTTTACCGTTACTGTAAAGGGTTATATACGCTATAGGACACAGGATTATTATAGCTATATCATTAGTTTTTTTTTATTGGGATGGATAGGAGCCCACTTCACTAATCTCATCATGGGAACACATTTTAAAATTGTTTTACGATATATAGAGTGGTTCAAAAAATTGTATTTGGGCTTACAGCACATCAAAGGTGTAAATAGGCCATTTTTCAACTGTAAATATTTCGAAAAGAATTGAAGATATGGCACAAGATATACTAAATTTGTTGGAATTTTATGAAGATTCCAAATATTAAAAAATATACAGGGTGATCCTTAAGAAAACTGTCGTTTGCTCTGCCACAATTTTTTGAACCACTCTATATATCGAAAAATAATTTTAAAATATATTCCCAATATGAGATTAGTAAAGTGGGCTCCTATACATCCCATTAAAAAAAACAAATGATATAGCTATAATAATCCTGTGTCAAATTGTCAACTGATGTCAAAAAATACTAATTTTGGTCAACTGACAGTACTTAAATTTTATATTAGTGGATAGTTTTAGAAAAGTTAAGTCGGAAAATCGAAAACCGATTTTTAAAATCTTAAACCGTTTAGACTATACAGCACGTCAAAGGCGCAAATTGAAGGTATGATACATCAAGATGTATCAATTTTTATATTAAAAAACATACAGGGCATTCCACTTAACACAACCCAACTTTGATACGTTTCTTGTTGATGAGACCCTTGTATATTGTAAAAAACAATTTAGAAGCATCTCCAATCCATCCCATTTTTTTTAAAACTCACATGATACATGCGTAATCGTCTAATAGTCCGTGTCATATGTATGAATAACCCTATATATTAAAATAACTAACTATTTAAATAACTTAACTAGTTATTTAAAATAACTGGTAAATATATTACTTTTCTCGAGCAAATAATACTGTTACTTTAATATTTAATCAATTTATTTTATATTAAAATGTGGCAATTGTTTAATTTTAGACACTTATATGCTAGAGAAAAATAATATTCAAAAAAACTGTCACTTTGTTAAAGTCTATATTGTTTTTTGTAAATAATAAACGCCAATATTTTCTGTTTAATATTATTTACTTTCAATTATCCAATGTTTTAAATTTTTTTATAGTACATATAATCATAATAGTACGACGGTGATTTTTACAAACTAATTTTCAAAATATAGGAAACATTTTAAAAAGGTCAGCTTTGCATCGTTGAAATTTTGGTGACGGTATATCTGAAAAAATACATTATTTATTAAAAAACAATAACTAATAGTAAAAATAATCAGTATAGCGCAAATTTATATTGTATAATGACACTATTAACGAACATTATATTTCCCATAGCATACACAGAGAGGAGAGGCGATAGCCTGTCAATCGATTTTGTATGCGCATGTCCATGCACAAAGGATATAATTGTCAAAATCAAAACACCATCAGCCGATTTCAGGTGATCAGATGTCATTGTCATTGGCTTAAAATACTTTGAAGCCTACAGGGTGGTTTCGAAAATGTGGTAGCATTGAATGGTCAATGGGGAACAGACAATTAAAATATTTTCAAAAATCTGACCCTTCCAGTTATACCAGAACCCGATGTCAGCTTGGTTCATTTAAATGAGACACCCTATATATTATTATTATTTTTTTAAATCTACGTAAAATAAAAAAAAAATTGATGTACCGTATGCTATATTTTGGTTCACTGTTTTCGACATATAAACAATGAACAATGACCTTTTTCTTGACTTTCGTAGATAATACAGCCAAATCTATTTAACACAGAGGGAAACGGTTTTCACTTTCCTATCTCAACTCTAAGTCAAGAAAAAGGCTATTTTCAACTGTTTTTTTTCCAAATCAGTTGAACCAAAGTATAGCATATAAATTATATGCTAATACATCAAATTTCTTGTAACTACGTAAAATTTAATATTATATAGGGTCTCTCATTTAAAGCAACCAAGTTGACATCCACTTCTGGTCGAGTACTAAACTGTTTCAAATATTTTAGTCGTATGTTCCCCACCGACCAAATTTTAAAAATTCTACAAACTATAGTATTTCCTATATCGATTGAAGCCATTCCTGGGGAACAACCCTGTAAATCTTCCAAAAACCTGTATTCCTAGGGGTAGAAGTTTTTATCGAGTTAGCCTTGTTATACTAAAAAAACTAAAATATATTATTTTCTTATTCAGTTTGTCTTGATGTAATAAAAAATTTAAAATATTTATCAAAATAGTTTGAATAAGAACCTATAAAAGTTTTGCTTCATATAAGTGTAATGGGACTTGCAATCAAAACTGTTCAATATGTAGGTATATATAATATAATCTCTCCTAGTTTTGTCTATTGAATAATATGTTTTGCTTTTTTTACATTTATAATGATTTATTTAGCTGTTAGGTTTTTATTACAGCTTTGTCAATGAGACTTTTATGTACTTCTGACAATAAAGCATATTTGAGTTTGAGTTTAACCGAACTGATTTAAATACTTTAAATGTAAAGAAACGTAGGGATAATAACGATATCTATATATACTTTCCTAGCCATTATCATTATTAATATAATAAATCTTTGAAGAATATACATACCCTCCTTGATATCCTCCATAGTAACGTCCAGGATTTGTATAGTTTCTACTTCAGTTCTTGGTTTCAGGAAATTTTGTGGTTCACACAGTTGTACGTCATCTGTAAAACAATGTATTGTCTAGTTTACTGCTAAATAACTAAAAAGTGGCATTAGAAATTAATCCCCTAAGCTAAGCAGCCAGTCCTGAACTAATTGTTATGAAGTAAAATAGTTATATGTACAGTGACTTTATACAAGACAGTGGCGATAATAAAGCCTAAGCCCAACCTATCCACCCTTAATCATCAAAATTAAATTACTCTTTCTCTGTACTCCATAACGAATAATTAATTGATTTTTTTATATTGTGACAGTCTGAGATACTATCAAAGAGTACAATATTTTTTTAAACTGATATTTTGTCGGGACACACTTTCAACAATGACCGCGCATTGCCGCCACGGTCCCTGGTCCCTATAAAGCAATATTTCATTACTATAAAGGAACTGTAGTTTTATGTAAAAATTAGTTCTGCTTACCTTTTAAAGAATATCCTGGAAGAAGGAGAGAAGGTATAGTACCACGTTTTAAGCCTCGTTTGCTTCCTTCAGGCTCAAATTCTTGAGGCAAAAAATGCAGATAACAAACCCTACGGTTTTCATATAGGTAGGTACTTTAGTGTATGGCAACTTTGTTAACTCGGGGTTTTTTATTAAGTACATCTAGCGACCGCCCAGCCAAAAACATTTCCTTTTTGTTGGGAAAGCGGTACATGGATCCACTTGCATGTTTTGCGCCCTGGTACACAACATTTTTTGCCGTATCTCTTTACTTCACCCGCACAAAACATGCTGTAGCTGTAGCAAATGAGTTTAATAACGCAATCCAATTTCAATTATCACAAGAATATTGCACCAGAGAGAAATTAATAACTAAACTAAAGTCTCTGTATCGCACAAACAAAAGTCACAAAACAAAATGTCGGTATATATCGCACACGAAGACAGACAGGAACACGAAAGGTTATGAATAAAGAAAATTTTCAAGTTAAGAAGGTCCTCTAGCCCCCTCTTTATTTCGAATCAAAAAGTAAACTAGTTGTAAAATCGATAATAACATAAGTTCCTAGTGCAAGTAGAGCAGTTCGCTGTATCGTCGGTAATATTTCAATGAACGGTGGCGCCTCTATTACTCGGTCGCAAAAGCTTTTAATGTTTTAGTCGCTCCATTTGGCTTAAAACTCTAAAGGGGGATTCTTGGTGTGAACAGCACAAGTGTTAGTTGAGTGACCTTAACAAAGCTGAAAAACTTAAAAGCAACTGGAAAACGGTCGACGTTTCGAGGAACAAATCTGCTACCGTTGTCAAGAACGAACAAATCTATAAATTTAATGAAATGGTTATAGTAAATGCAATGGTAATTGTTTACTATATGGGCGCACGCTTAATTTTGCGATTTTTGTACTTTAAAGTGCCAAATACGATAAAAAAAATGCCCATTTTAAAAGATTTTTTGATGGCGGAAACCCATATTAACCAATATTTATCTAATACAGGGGGTTCTAAATCAGCGACCGTTTATTAAATAATTACCGCTGGCCTAATTGTTTGCTATATTATGGGCGCACGCTAAATTTTTGTATTTTAAACTGTCAAACCCGATAAAAATGCGCAACGGTTTTATATGGCGTAAAGCCATATTAGCCAATATTTGTATTATACAGAGCGTTCTATATCAGCAACCGTTTATTAAATAATTACACTGGCCTAATTGTTTATTTTATGGGCGCAAGCTAAATTTTGTGATTTTTGTATTTTAGTATCAAGCTTAGCTTGATAAAAATTTTCATTTTAAATCGTTTTCTGATAGCGGAAACCCATATTAACCAATATCTATATTATACAGGGAGTGTTAAATCATATACCGTTTTGTTGTTTACTATGATAGAATGGATAATTATTGCTATGTACCGGGTGTTTCACTATAAATGGACCCCCTTTATCTTTTTCAATTGACATTTTAGAAAAAAACGTTAAATACAAAAATTAAACGGGATGATGTGAAGTTTTTTGTGATATAGCACTACTGTATACAGGGCGTTCCACAAATGCAGGATTGAACAAAGTTATATATTTTTTAATGGAACACCCTATTTATTATAGACTAAATGGACAGAGCTCGTTTTTGTGATTCCAAATATATAGGGTTTGTTATATTTATTTTCATTAATTCGGCCCAAAACTCAGTTATTAATTATTACTCTATGGATGCTATGACGGAATTCATATCACTCATTTTTGGTCTAATTTAAGTAACATTATCGTTACTTTTTAGATATATATTATTTTTAAGATGCCCCCATAGGAAGGTGTCCATAACCGTAAGGCCTGGACTATTTGGTGGCCATTCAACATTATTAAACCTTCCAATCCAGGTCTCACCTCTGACGTTTAAATAATGTGTGGCCATTCTAATATTGAACTCCGTCTTGTTGGAAGACGATATCTCTAGACTGATTAAGCGGAAGAGTTTCAATGATGTCTTCAATTTAATTTTGAAGTGTGTCAACAAACAGCCCAGAGCTTACGGTCCTGGAAACCTTTCTATGGGGATATCACCCAAGTAATAATTTAAATGCTTATTGTTAGATTTATATCAGCTTTAAAATGGTCGGTAGAAGTACTGGGATTTCATGAACACCTTCAAACATGCTAACAGATCTTAAAGTCCATTTATTCTTAAAAATAAGTTTTAAAGCAGCGCAGCGATAATATTAAGTGTCCATGGACTTGAGGAAGATTTAACAAGGCTTTTGTGTTATCAATCTTAAACCTTGTTGATCTTCTGGAAGGTTTAAAGTATGTTTAGTTTTAAAATAATCTGTCTTAAGACTATATAACTTTAAGTTGGATTTAAAACATATTCTTTAAGCATTTCATAAAACTTGCAGTTTTATATAAGATATCAATAAAGCTCAAGTCTTAGATTGGCTAATTAAAAGACCGTATTAGGATTACTGGGAAAATATGTTGCTTCAATAAGGCGATATAATCTTTACAAAATCCTATTGGACTTTTCTATTGCTTTCTTAAACCATTACTTGAACTTCTACCGCCTAGAGCGGCCATCTTGTCATTCTGATTATCTGTCGTGATTCAGTAGCGGTGTTCAATATAATTTTCTTAAAAATGGAAAATATTTCATATAAATACTTTCAAGTTACAAGAAATGGTAATTGCAAAAAAAAGTAAAGTTGCAATATTTAAAGATAATAAATGAAAATGTAGATCAACATAAAACTGGACAAAATTTGAGGTTATGGTGATATAATTTAAGGTGACCAGACCCGCATTTTGCGGGATCGTCATTTATTTTTGTAAGCTGTCCAGCATTCCATGCGTCCCGCATTTTCAATTAGAGTAGCAAATTTACACTTTTGTCTTTTTTTTTTCGACATCGATTATTTTGCTGTATCGATATGAAGAATCGCATCTTGACAATCTTGTCAGAAGCCGGAACCCTAGTCACTCCCGATTTTAAGGCCTGGCATAATTTAAGCTAAGAAAAAGAAAAAGAGTTTTAACGATTGCAGATTCAGATTATTCTATTTTCGACAATCATGATTTACGACACTATATATGCTATATTATAGCCACTTCTGATTGGTAGATTAACGTCCCTTTTAGTTTACCAGGTCTAGATAGTCTAGTGCTCAGATTCTGCGTTTGGAATGTGAACGTACCGCGTGCAATTCTCGTCGAAGGCAAGGCATGTTTACTTTATTTTTATAAGGTTATTAGACCAGGCAAATCCATATATATATTTCTTTTTAAGTATATGGGCAAATCTTATTTTTTCAATGAAGTTTAAGGGGACATTTTTTTTCAATGGTAGTCGATAGGTTTTATGTTCAGGAACAAATATACAAAAATCCTAAAAAATCCGTTGTGAGCTAAAAATTTCAAAAAATTAAATACCTTCTTACCCCTTAGGTTAATTTCAACGTTTTTGAAGTGAAAACTTCTTTGTGCGTGTTTTGCGTTTTTTTTTGTGGGGGTTGAATGAGACCCAGCCGTCACGCATCACGCTCGGATATGTAACGTAAGGCTCCTTCTTCTGGCATGTTCCCTTATAGGTAGAGGGCCGCATTTTTCAGAGGATGTAGCAGGGGTAAAAAGAAGATCCTGTACGAAAACGGGACCCCGTACCACCCCCCGTTTTGGCCAGGGGAGGGGAGAAGGGAAAACTTAAATAATTAATTTCAGGAAAACGGGAAGAGGTACAGGGTCGAAATTTTTATGGTAAGTGCGCCCCATGGGGGGGGGGGGGCCCCTTAAAATACGGGGGGGGGGGGCTCTAATTTAGGGGGGGTTTTGGGGGAATTCCGTTTTTCGCCCGTATCTCTGCAACGAATTCTCGGATCGAAATTCAGACAAACGATCGTGTGGTCTTA
This sequence comes from Pissodes strobi, assembly GCA_016904865.1. NCBI lineage: Eukaryota > Metazoa > Arthropoda > Insecta > Coleoptera > Curculionidae > Pissodes > Pissodes strobi. The sequence goes on along the minus strand of MU186568.1, from coordinate 59,167 downwards.
AGCACACGCAATTTTTTTTTATTTTTACGAAATTTTAACCTTATAATAACAAGAAAATGATCCTTTAATTTAGATCTAACCAAGAATATAAATTTCCTAACAAAAAAACTGAAAAAGAAAAAAAAATACATTTTAATACCACTAACATGTTACTTTTTAATACCACTAACTATCTTTACATTCTGCTTATTACAAAAACTCAGTCATTCAAAAGATTCTCGTCCAGAACACAAGCATATTTGCAGTCTATCCCATGGAAGTGAAGGCACATAGATCTGCAGCGTTCGACTTGTGAACATACACATTTTTTTTGGCAGCCGTTTCGACATTTACAGTAGATCAGACTTAATACTTCTTCTGCTGCAGGAGATCGCTCCACTGTGATTGCAAACATTTCATTTTTTCATACCTTCCATCCAAATTTATCCGGGGATAGGAAATTTCCCATCCATTGCTGTACTTGAAGATAGGTCGTGAAAATAAAAAAGAAAACAATTTGCTATTAATGTAATCACTATTTGAAACACTACCTTCAGTGCATCTTTGGTTGGGGGGAGAACGGCCAAATCAAAAGATTTGTCGAGCGTCTGCTAGCTATACCAATATTGTAAAGTCTATATCGTTCTTCATTAATGTCTCGGGACCCTTCTCATCCTTCTAATCCGTCCATAAAGGAGACAAATTCATAACCAACTTTTCGTAGTTCATATATACTGTTCTCTCTAAATTGGTCTCTAAGTTAGTAGTTGTATTAATTGAAATTTATTTTTTTCATCGCCTAGAAATCTGCTTTACTTATATGCATGACTGTTGATTCGCTGAGAATAATTTCAACTGGTATTTTCTTACTCTTTCTTAGTCAATGTTCTTTATGTTTTGTAGAAGGGATGTTAGTATGCCCATCTAACACAATTTTATTATGACATTTTCGCCAAAATGTTTTAATACATAGGGTATATTATATTAACAGTGGTATTACACAGGCTTTGTCACTTTTTTCAGACAAACTATTCTATTAAATAACTGCTGTGAGTTAAGAAGCATGGTATCATCACGCAACTTTACTGCTTTGGTTGCTGCTGCTAATGATTTTACTTTATTTTTCATTTTAAAATGCAGTTCAGAAAAACTTTTATCTACCATAGATTCTACTAGGTCTAATACTATCTCTCTCGCCATGTCTGTGACAGTTAACGTTCTCTTCTGCGACAACTCCATTGGTTATGCATGAAACTTACTAAAATGGTATTAAAAAGGATTGTGGTTTTGCAAAACTTTACCAACACGATGCGCAAGAGCTTTAAAGGCCTCTTATGCACGTATATAATACGCTATTTTTTTTATTACGAACGCATCATATTCTCAAAAATGTTTTACTTTTTTGAGTTACGTAGTTACTATTTAGAATAAAGCAATGTTGTTTTTAAATGTGTTTCTTCATTTTGACATATAGTAATTTAAACGGCAGTTAAATATCTAGGTAAAAAAGGTAGATCAAATGTTTCTATAGCAACCTTTAAAAAAGTACGCGCATCATAAACATCATTTTAAGCACGTTGTCGCTTGCGATAGTCGTTAATTATGATGCATGCGTAATAAAAAATATCCTTTATCACAAAACAGCTTAAATTCTCTAGGCGGCCTACTTTGTTCTAATTTGCTCATATTTTGTATATAAATGTGAGCAGAATTTGCCTAATGGAAATGACCTACAGCGTAGAAAAATGGAAGCATCATCTTTAAAGCTTTTAAGGCTTTTAGAAAAAGTGTCATTATAGTTACCATTTCATAAACATGGAGTGTGGGTGCCAATGCCAGGCGTGTACCGCGTGTCACGGAATTTAATCGGACGTGCATAAACTGGACTGTAATTATAGAAATAATAGATTTTAATAAATAACGCGAGCGGCCATGTTTTTTTAAATGGTGGCTTTAGCTCACTTCCGATTTTTTGGGATTTTTAGATTTGCATTCTATGATAAAAGAGCTATCGTTTTCAACAAAAAAATAAATGTCCGCAAAAACTTCACACTTAACGTACATTTTCTTTTAATTTGCCTGGTCTATATGTTTGTTTCTTTTTGTAAATTTGGGTTAGTTTCAGTTAGTTTTGTTTGGTTGCACCCTGGAGCGAGCGGAGGGCTACTCGTGAAGAGTTAACAGTACTATAAAATTACGTTAACCCCCAATCAGAAGCGGCTAATATAGCATAGTGCAGTAGGGCGGTAAAGGATCGTATTACGCTAATCATCGTTTATTAGTCGCTGTCAGTTGAGGGGCACAGTTGTTTTAGTCGGCATGGATTGCGGTTTGGGCATTGCAGTTTATCAAACATTAACTAATCGAAGAAAAATTAGAAGAGTGGACGGAACATAAATTAGAAACTGATAAGAGGTGCATTTAAACATTTTTCGGAACAATATATTTCTTATAAAATTTTTTAAAAAATCGTTGAGTATTCTTTGAGTCTGGCAGGACCAGGCACAAATGCGGTAACTGAAAGAGTATTTACAGGCGTAAATAAAATATGGACGATCGAGAAAATGCAGTTAAACCTAGATAGGGGAAACTGGCCTAAAATGACATACCCTGAGCAAAACATTTCCCAAAACTTGGAAATAAAATATTTAAGCATTCATTTAGAGTTTAATGGGTTCGTTTGTTTATGCCGCTTCCTATTAGAGGCACAAAATCTTAAACTTCTACATTTTGAAACAATTACACCCAAATTAATAAAAAACTGTGCAGTATGTCGTTTTAGGCTTATACTGGGGTAAAATGACATAGGTAGTCTTTCTATAGAAAAGGTTGAAAATACAAAAATAGGAAGTATTACAAAAGAGTTTTACTTTAAAAACAAAAAAGTAAACAAAAGTAAAAGGGCCAACACACCCAACTAGGACAAAAATATAAAAAAATCAGTCGGAAGTTGCAAGTCGTAAGTAAAAAACTTTGTTCGAGGGGAAACACCAGCGCACTGTGCATGACTCCACCGATTTTCTAATGTATTTGCCAATCATATTATCTGAAATCAAAATAAAAATTGACTTTAGCCTAAAATTACATAGTATGTCATTTTACCCCAACACCGTGTATGTCATTTTGCCCAAAATAACGATTTCTTTGAAATTATTAAAAATACATGTATTTAAAAAAAATAAAACAAAAGTTTAATTGCATTAAAATAAAGAAAAAAGTCTATTTGTTTACCTGTACTAAGCCCCCTTAGGCTTAATGCACCTCGTCTATTATTACAGCCAAATTAGGAGACCACACAAATATTTTTTTTTAGTACTAACATGATAAATCACCATTATTTACTCCATTCCTCAAATGAGAAGTAACATTTCTCACCCTAGGTAAATAACAATATTAAAAAAAACCTAGGTCAATAATGAAACGGAAACGGAAAATGTCAAAATGTCAAACTTGTTAGTTTGACAACTAGTTGTCATTTCGGATTATTTGAAAAATGAGTAGGAAATGATTAATTTCAAAATCTAATCAATTCAAATAATGATAGGGATTGTATCAGTGCTATTAGTAAAAAAAATATATACAGTATGACTCACTTTTCATGACTCCCCATAATATTCTTATTAATAATGCGATTTTGTCAAAATTTAGATGGAAATAAGGTGCTTCGTATGTATGGAGCTGTCAGGAGATAATAGGTTTGTTCTAGTAGCAGCGATTTCAAACGGTTTCAAGCCGTCCGGAGTTTGCGCATAACGATATAAGCGACGCTTATATCGTTATGCCTTATGTTACGATATATGTCAGTTAGACAACTGAACTTCCAGGCTACCTGATATTTCGAACTATTTGAAAAATACGTAGAAAATGACTAATATAAAAATCAAATCGAATCAAATATGGTAATATATCAGTGTTAGTAGTAAAAAAAATTGTATATATACCTCGGTTGAGAAGGCCATTATTATCCTACGCGCCTCAGGATATAAAATTACTCGATAAATAATGGCTTACTTCTCAACCTAGGTATATAATATACTATTTTGGATCGAGAAAAACGACTTGTTGGTATTTTGTTAAGACGCATGCCGCCAGCGACGCTGAATAAACTTGACTGAACTCCCGGATGAAAAACAATTGCGATTAGGATTTTAGGGCGACTTTGTCACGTGTTAAAGTAGCAATGTGGTCGATATGTCATTTTACCCGAGTATGTCATTTTAGGCCAGTTTCCCCTACATTAAAAGCACCCTTATTAGTTAAATACAATATGCCATATATCTGGCAACAATTTTGTGAGTATATTAAGAATAATGAAAATTTTTTAACAAAAATTCAGCTCAGAGAAATATGTTTAAAAAAATTGAATTTATATTGCCTATTTTTTTTATTTCTTAGTATATATAATTATTAATTTATTAAACAAAAATAGTTTTTGAAATTTAGTTTTATCCTTTGGTGAGTTTTTGAAAAAATAGGGCGTGGCACCGGAAAATTTTCGTCTGCGGCGCATTGACATCTTATCCGTTCTGCCGTCCCGCATTGGTCAACAAAAATTCTGGTTACCTTAATCTAATTGGGTGCGGAAAACTTGATCGCAGCGCTAGCGACACCGTGATAAGGCCAAGTAGTTTTATGAGCAGGCCGAGCAATCTTGGTCAAGACTAAGAAGCTTTACTCTAAGAAACAGTTAGGAGTAAACAGATTAATTACAGTAAATTAAAGGTTATAACAAAACTGATAGGATTTATGCCTTCTTCCTAAGAAACCTTGAGGTTTTAAATGATAAGAAGCCATATTTTTACAAACAGCATAAGCCTTCATATTGAAAATATTTTAGAAAGGTAATATTATTCAATAATTTTATCAAAATTTCGCAGTTCCTACCTTAAAAAATACGAGGATTTTAATAGTAATACAATATAAAATTACAAGCAGACATTTTAAGGTTTTTTCTTTTATAATAATTAAACCTTGTTTAGAATTAGTCAATAATAATTTAATTATTTAAAAAAGCAGTAAATTTAAGGCGCTTTAATTTTTAGAAAGTATCTTTCCATAATTCATCGAAAAAGTCGACTGCGTTATAATTTTTGTGTCCCATTTCCGCGAATTTACCAGATTTTGGTATTGCATTTCCTCCATGTTTATTCTTAGGAGTGCATCACCGACTAGACGACATCATATGACGGACATTTGTTTGATGTAACTAGTTTAAACTAAAGGATATGATAATTTTATCTAAAGATATTATAAATATCAGAGTTCTTAAACTCATCCTAATCTTTGAGCACTATAAATCCTATGGTTTTAAAAGACACTTGCTAAACGTTTTATGATTGCCTTGAAGGCGATGATAAGAGAATAGATTTCAATGCAAGTTGGTTTTAAACAAGCTTTAAGATTTGGTCTTGAGACCCTCATAGGAGTGGGCTCTTTGCATGTAAGAGAGCCTTTAGCTTGCCTTCAAGAGGTTGTCTAGAGCAGAAGGTTTTAAGTGAAACGTCTTGAAAACCATAATAAAGCTTCTTTTTTACCTGGGCTTAAAAATAATATATATCTAGAAAGTAACGGAAAAGTTAATTAAATTAGACAAGCAATAAGTGACGAAATTAATAGAATAAAATAAATATAGCGCATCTCGAGAAAATTGTTAAAACTCTAGATAAATTGGAAAAAGGGCTGTAGGCTATGCATTCAAGAGAGCGGTGGTAATTTTCAGCACCTGGAGGAATTTCAATAAAATAAAAACACTAAAACGGAGTTTTATCCACAATACCGAAACAGAATTATTGCACTCGACGCGCGTTTCGCTAACCATGTTAGAATCATCAGGAGATGATTAAAACTAAATTAAAACTCTACCAACAAATTGAACTTTTTATTTCACAATTTAATGTTCGCAAACTTTCTAAAGCAATTTTTTTATACTGTTAATGGTTAGAAGTTTTAATATTCTTTAGGGCGTACATATTTTTGTGAAGTGTCATCTTGTTAAAGTTGTTATTCGATTATAAGTAAAAAATTATATTTATTTATATTATCTATGCTTGTTAGATTACAAATTTTTGGTTATGATAGCTTTGCAAACAAAACAAACGCATATATGAAATCCGTCATAGCATCCATGGTAACCTTAGAGTAATAATAGTAGAGTGCCCAACGCAGTAAAAGCCTTCTATAAAATGATTTATGTGGGCACCTCGGGGTTACAAGCTGAAATTTTCACAGAATGAAGGCTTTATTATATTAATTCAAAATCCGAAGGTAATAAAAAATCATAACGGGCAAAAGGGCAGTATACCTAAAAATCGAGATTATTATATGAATGTGTAGGATATTAAATTATGAATGTTTTCATATATAATTCATCTACATTTTTGTACGAATTATATTTTTTTCATTGCTTGAAATATACAGATTACATTGGCCCGTACGGCAAAATATATCAAAAAATTGAAATATCGCCCTTTGAACCTGGGCAAAATCTGATTGAAATGTACTCATTTTTTTATTCACGTCGCATTCTCTCCGAAATGAAGGCTCAAATCAAAAATTTTTATTCTTGCTAAAAGTTTGCCTTAAGTATTTAGAATACATAGGTGCATGAATACATTTTTTTTTCTCAAATGGTAATGGCAAAATAGAATTAAATGTAAAAAAGTAATTTTCTTCAAGCAGCGACCGGCCGATCTCTCGCTTCCCGAGCACTCTCGTATCTCACTTTTCTTCATAGCTTCCTCTCTTTCGCGCCTATTATACAATACAATAAGTGCTTTTACACCATTACGGGTTAGAATACTACTAATAATAATAGCTATTATTAATTGAATAAAGTCAATGAAGACATTTTCGATTATACTGAAATTTATTTTTCCTATACGTTGCTAGGTAATAAAGAAGTAGAAAACAAATCATATACTTAATGCAACTGCTATTAAAAAAAGACTAGCTTTTATTCAGAATAGAAAAACTGAAAATGTAAAAAATCTTTATAATAACAAAATGTATTTATCTTCAGTGTCTGTATCTTCTTCAGGAATATACACAATGACTTCAATATTGCCTTCCAGTATTTTTTTTGCATGATCCTATGCAGCCTATTTAATTTCTTCTACGTGTACAAGCTTTGCTTTCATACAATCTAATAAAAATTTATTTAAATAAGTTTTATTATGTACCGATTTAATCTAATATTAAGTTACCTTTTTACATCCAAAACAGTGGAATTTATTTATCCACTCTGTTTTTAGTTAAAAAAAACAGTTAACGAACCTTTTATCTGAACGAGCACTCTCATAAAAAGAATTTCAAGTTCGCAACTATAGTGGGGGATTTACCAATATTTTTGATAAGAAAACAAATTGCGAACCAATTGACAACAAATTACTATCCTCTATTGTCACGAAGAAGCTGATACTAGGATTTTGTTGCATTATACTCTCTGCTAAACATTGTATGTATTATTTGACATGCATCGTGGACTCCAATGACACTGATGTACTTGTACTTCTGGTACATATTAAAAATATATATATTTCTAGAGAATTTGGGGTAAAATGTGGAAGAGGAAATTCGGTGCGATATGTGGCCGTTCATGACATCAACCTAGAAGAAAAACTTGCAAAAAATTACCTGCATTTCATGCTCTAACGGGTTGTCATACAACCAGCCAGTTTTCAGGATTAGGAAAAATAAAATGTTGGAAAATGTATCTAAATTATTCCGATTATTTAGACGGTATTGGGTCCAGGAATTTTCAGATGGCATGTTCAATAACATAGAGAAATTTATCATAAAATTATTTTCAACAAATCCAAACATTTCGTCTATTAATATTTTCAGGACACTATTGGCCTATTCATCGCTAATTGAAAAAGCTAGCCCCTAAAAAAAATAGTTTAAAATTTCGCAGTATGAGGGCACATTATCAAACTAAGGTGTGATTCAGTTCTTTAGAACCAAAACCCCTATTACCAGAGGTGACAGAATGCGGATGGAAATTTGAGGAGGCAGGTGATATCCAAATTATCCTCAATTTTAACAACACCTGGCATTTCCTTCGGATGTAAAAGTATTTATTGCATGTGGATGTAAAAAAAGGTAAATTATTATTAGATTAAATAGGTACATAATAAAACTTAATCAAATAATTTTTTATTAGATTGTATGGAAGCAAGCTTGTAGGCGTAGAAGAAATTAAATAGTTTGCATAGGATCATGCAAAAAATACTGGAAGGCAATATTGAAGTCAATGTGTCTATTCCTGAAGAAGATACAGACACTGAAGACAAATAGATTTTGTTATTATAAAGATTTTTTACATTTTCAGTTTTTCTATTTTGAATAAAAGCTAGTCTTTTTTTTAATAGCAGTTGCATTAAGTGTATGATTTTTTGTCTACTTCTTTATTACCTAGCAACGTATAGGAAAAATAAATTTCAGTATAATCGAAAATGTCTTCATTGACTTTATTCGATTAATAATAGCTATTATTATTATTAGTATTCTAACCCGTAATGGTGTAAAACCACTTATTGTATTGTACAATAGGCGCGAGAGAGAGGAAGCTATGAAGAAAAGTGAGATACGAGAGTGCTCGGGCAGCGAGAGATCGGCCATTCGCTGCTTGAAGAAAATTACTTTTTTACATTTAATTCTATTTTTCTATTACCATTTGAGGAAAAAAAAATTAATTACGCACCTATGTATTCTAAATACTTAAGGCAAACTTTTTGCAAGAATAAAAATTTTTGATTTGAGCCTTCATTTCGGAGAGAATGCTAGGTGAATACAAAAATGAGTATATTTCAATCAGATTTTGCCTAGGTTCAAAGGGAGATATTTCAATTTTTTGATTTATTTTGCCGTAAGGGCCAATGTAATCTGCATATTTCAAGCAATGATAAAAAATATAATTCGTACAAAAATGTAGATGAATTATATATGAAAACATTCATAATTTAATATCCTACACGTTCATATAATAATCTCGATTTTTTAGGTATACTGAACTTTTGCCCGTTATGATTTTTTATTACCTTCGGATTTTGAATTAATATAATAAAGCCTTCATTCTGTGAAAATTTCAGCTTGTAACCCCGAGGTGCCCACAGAAATCAAAATATAAGTAGCACTCTACTATAAGTAAGATTCGAGTTTTTGGCCGAAACAATGAAAATAAATGTAGCAAACCCTATATATTTGGAATCACAAAAGCAAACTCTGTCGATTTAGTCTATAATACATAGAGAGTTCCATTTTAAAAAATAAATATTTGTCTAATCCCGCAACACCCTGTATACAACAGTACTATGCCACAAAAAACTTCACATCATCCCCTATAATTTTCGTATTTAACCTTTTTTTTTCTACAACGTCAATTGAGAAAGTTAAAGGGGGTCCATTTATAGTGAAACACCCAGTAGTTCCTCTTTTATACATGTATTTTTCAGTTTTATTTTATAAAATTTTAAATTTTAGTGGTAAGTAGCTATACTGTATACAGGGTGACAATGTGAAACCGAACAGCATTTAATATTGCCTCTACCAATGATAGTATGAAAATTTGGCGAAACACGTCAATTTACATATCAAGGGGGACAATTTTTAAGGCATTTGTTGTCGTGTTACTTTCAACCCCCTGACCCCCAGAGCACCTACCCCTAGAATTTTAAATGGAAAGGGGGGTCGAATGATACATCATTTTAAAGGTCTTTCAATTCCCTTTATATTTCATGTATAATGTCTTATACTTATCTCAACCTGTTTTTGAAATATTGACTGTTGAAAATCGACCATTTACCAAGTTTGACAGCCTGTAAAATCTAAACGGCTAAAGATAGAGCAAAATGGTTTGCACTCTGCTCTCTTCGTTTTTCATAACCTATCGTTTGACACTAAATTTTTATTTAAACAGAGGTTAAGAAATTCCGGTTAAATTTAACCTCTGGTTAAATCTAAAATTAGTGTCAAACAATAGCTTATGAAAAACGAAGATAGGAAAGTGCAAAACATTTTGCTCTATCTTTAGCCGTTTAGATTTTACATCCTGTCAAACTTGGTAAATGGTTGATTTTCAACTACTGTCAATATTTCAAAAACAGTTGGAGATAGGTATAGGACATTATACATAAAATATAAAGAGAATTGAAACACCTTTAAAATGATGTATCATTCGACCCCCTTTCCATTTAAAATTTTAGGGGTAGGTAGCCTGGGGGTCAGGGGGTTGAAAGTAACACGACAACAAATGCCTTAAATATTGTCCCCCAAATTGACATGTTTCGCCAAATTTTCATACTATCATTGGTAGAGGCAATATGCTGTTCGTTTTTAAATTGTCACCCTGTATGTATGTTTTAAAAATGTAAACGAAACAAGATTACTTACACGTAATTTCCAATCCAGGTAAGTTTAGGAAAACTAAAATTATCATTTGAGTAACTCCAAGTATACCTTAATTTTAGAAAAAAATCACTGATATACGTATACCTGGTGTCAATGAATCAATTAGACACGTCATAACTTCTAGAATATTAGGTGTATCAAAATGAGATTTTATGTAGGTAAATGGTATAGGAAGAGGAGAGTTTTCGCATAATTTTTACTTTCCGATCACTTCCGGTTTCACCGGAAAGTGCCCCGATTTTGAATTTTTAAATGGAGCACCCTCTATATTTTTACATTTACAAAATAGTTTGGCTTAAGTTCGGTTAGTTTAAGCCAGTAATGAGTCAGTTCGGGTTACACTGACTTGCGAGAAGCACAAGCGCAAGCCAGTAACAAGGCCTGCGCGAAGCTTTATTCCTTCAATTGATTATCTAATTATTTTAATGCATTACTTGCAGACCAAACTTGGCAACATTGACTGCACGCACAAAGTTATGTTTTGCACCAAATAGACTAAAATTCCTGACTTAAAAATGATTTTTTTTAGTGTGAAAAAGGGCTTCGTCAGCAATTATTTTTGATTTAATCTATTCTATTTCATATGTCCTTTCTCATTTATAAAATAAAATGGCAAACATCTGTGGGTAGTTATGTGCTCAAGACACGACTTGATTTTGCAGTATTATGTGTTTCACGTTTATTTTGGTGCCATATATATTCTTGAAAATATTGTCAAAACTGTGAACTTTATAGTTTTGTTTTATAAAAATGCTTCATCCATTGATTTTTTGTCTTAAACTATTCTACTATGAAATAGGCTTTCTGTTATTTTTTTTTTTGAAAAATATTGGTTATTTTGGATAATTTATTTATTTAAAAAAAAAGACTATTTAAGTAACACAAATTATAAAAAACAAATAATGTTATTGGATTATAAACATCAAATTAATATTAAATTAATCCTAAAACTATAATACAACTATTCTAAACCTGGATACAGTCCTCGGACATGTTTAAAAAATAAGTTCCCTTTTCATTTTTTTTTAAATAAAAATCTATCTGCCATAGCGCGGTATGGATCCCCAAACATCTCTCCACGTCAAGTTTGTTTAATACAGGTTCAATGTTATGTCGTCATGACACCAAGCGTATTCTTATGGGATTTGCTGCTGTCATCTTTATGACATAACATTGTACCAGTATTGAACAAACTATACGTTCAATTTTTTGAGTGTTTATGTTTTTATCTTCTGGGTCCACAAAATTTAAAGAGCGATTTATTTTAAATTGATTGAACCCTTCAAGTTGCAAACATTCGTGTAAGCCTTCCAATAATCAGATATTATTGTCGTTCCTGGCTTGATCAATTCTTTAAATACATTTAGTAATGCTGACGAGTTTGTATCTTCTACTGGGACTAGAAATATCCTGTTTGTCCCCCTTTCAATGCCCCCGAATACCTACTGTCCTCTGTCCTTGTAAAATTCTTCCTTTATTGTACTTTCTTTTCCCGAACTTAACTTCGTCTATTTCTACAATTTGGGCTCAAGTTACTTTTAGCGGAAATCGGCTGCAAAAAATATCGTTCCTACACAAGAATACAAGCACAAAAACATATTTTTTCTTCAAACGTCAGTAGATCCGTCATTACTCGACTGTGTAGGCGGCCGTGAAATTTCGTTTTTCCTCCGCCGGAGCTTTACTTTTCACTTTTCCGCCGGCGGAGGTAAAAGTGTTGTCATAGCAACATAGATACAATACAAACAGACAACAAAATAAGCGTAAACAACTCAAGATTTATTAAACTACAATTTGTATTTATCACTCAATTTGTGACTGCATTTCTAAAAATCGCTAATTTAGGAACAAATTGGTTATTATTTAATCGAACTTACTCAATAACTGCTTATCAATACGGAATTAAAACGCAATCGGAGACGCAATCTTAAAAAATTAATTATTGTTGACAGTGTCCACTGAAAGCTTTATGTTACATTACTAAGCAACAACCTGTGCCTATTCACCGAGACCGGTCTAAGCCGCCTTGCCAACCCACTTATCTTTAATAATAATTAGATATTTTTACTATTAAACAGGGATGTTTTGCATTAATTAGTCGACATTTCAAGAAAAACAGCATATTTTATTTGGAGGAAAAGTTACTTTTCCTCCATATAAAATAATATACTATTTTTTTCTCCGGAAATGTTTTGTTTTCCAGAAAATTCGATTTTTTTCATAATTTAACCAAAACCTGACTGGATAATTCCTATTATATTTTTTTGCTATAGGCCGGTCCAGAAGAACCTATTTAATAAAATGGTGTTACTTATTAGTTTTATCCGAAAATGTTTAATTAATGGAAAATTTGAAATTTTTTTCGCGTTTGTCTCTTAACTCTGGTTTGTTTTTGTTAGTTTGGTTTAGTTTTGGTAATTCTGGGTTAGTTTAGGTTAGTCTCGCTTAATCTTGGTTAGTGTACGTTAGACTGAGTTGGTTTTGATTAGTTTGGGTTAGTGTTGATTTGTGTTATTTTACGCAAGCATGGGCGATATAATTCTAATTAGTTTGGGTTAGTTTCGGTTCGTTTAAGCTAATAAGAGGTCCGTTAAGGGTAGGGCGGAATCATTTCGGTTAGTTTGGGGTTTGAGTTAATTTGAGTTAATTTTAGTTAATTTGGCATCAGTTACTTTTTCGATTTGCCTAATTTTACTTAGTTTCATATAGTTTTGGTTGGTTTTAGTTAATTGCTTAGCTTTAGTTGGTTTTCTTTAAAATTGGTTATTTAAAGCAATTATTGGTTACTTTTAGTTCGTCTGAGTTAGCTTCGGTCTATGATTTAGAACTCCCTGTATAATATAAATATTGGTTTATATGGGTTTCCCCCATCGATTTAAAGCGATTAAAAATGCGCATTTTAATCGAATTTGACAATTTAAGGTACAAAAATCGCAAATTTTTGCGCGACTGCGACCATATAGTAAACAATAAGGCCAGGAGTAATTATTTAATAAACGATCGCTGATTTAGAACGCACTGTATAATATAAAGATTGGTTAATATAGGTTTCCGCCATCAAAAAACGATTTAACATGCGTAGTTTAAAGTAGCAAAATCGCAAAATTTAGCATGCGTCCATATAGTAAAATGTTCTTCTTCTTCTTTATGTGCCATATCAGAGTTATCCGACGTTGACGATCATCATAGCAAAGGCTTCTCGATCTTCTGCCATGTGGAAAAGTTGACCTGCATTTCGTATGTCTGTCCAGGCTCGGATGTTTCTCAGCCAAGACATCTGTTTTCGGCCTACACCCCGTGGACCTTCTATTTTTCCCTTGAGGATGAGTTGTAAAATACGATATCGATCACCTCTCAATATACTTATGACCCAAATAAGAAATTTTCTACGTTTGATAGTCCCGAATAGTTTCCTGTCCTTGTTGACTCTCCTCAGCACTTCTTCGTTTGTAATATGTGCTGTCCACGGTATTTTTAATATTCGCTTATGTATCCACATTTCCAGCGCCTCTATGCGATTAGTTGTTGATATCTTAAGCGTCCACGCCTCCAATCCATACAGCAGTATAGGCCAGACATAGCACTTGACCATCCTTTGTCTAATTTCTAAATTTAGATGGTGGTTGCAAAGAAATGATTTCATCTTTAGAAAGGTTGCTTTGGCCATTGCAATTCTGCGTCTTATTTCTTTGTCTGGATCTAGTTGGTCTGTTATGATAGTTCCTACGTATGTAAATTTGTGGAACCTTTCAACCTCAACTCCATTCAATTCCAGTTTCGCATCTGGGTGAGGGTTACGACTACAGATCAAAAATTTGGTTTTATTTTCATTTATTTTGATGCCCATTCCTTCCCCTGCTTCGTGGATTCGGTTCAGCAGTATTTGGAGACCTTCGATGTTGTCCGCTAGGATTACTGTGTCATCCGCATATCTAATTACATTAAGTAATTTACCATTTATTTTTACTCCATGTGGTTGATCCTCAAGTGTTGTCTTAAATAAAAGATCAGAATATAAATTGAACAAAGTTGGGGATAAAATACAACCCTGTCTAACTCGTAACGTTGTATGGATATTTCGTAAACTGTTACCAATGCAATATTAAAACAGTAAAAAGCTCGTGCACTCTGTCAAATTTTGAATTGACCTTGACAAGATGACCATAATAATGTCATATCGTGTACTGGTTAGTGTGATATTGAGGTGTTATTGGTAAATAATTGATTCGTTTTTGAGGTGCTATATATCTACAATTTGGCGTTATGTATTTAGGAAGAATTTAATGATTTTTGTTTAAATTTTTTGTTAGTGTCCCTTATCAAATTCAGCTTTTAACAAAGGCAACCAAGTGTTATTAAAATTAACAGAAGTTGAAGCAATACATTCATCTTTATTTAATAAAATTAAAGCACTTTCTTTAATTTTACGTTTTTTAGATAATGGTTCCTTTGCTAAAATACTTGAAGCGTTCCATTGTATTCTGTGACTGTTCAATCAAATGCATGTTGACTAATATCAAAGACAATTCACAGGGAACTGTGGATTGTCTTTGCTAATATGTGATTTGTGGAATTGTGCTTTTTAATATAGATTTGGTGTTCTTTTATACATTTTGATAATGGTCTTTAGGTTTCACCTATATAAAATTTGTTACATTCACATGGGATCTTATAAATACTATTTTTTGTAATTTTATTTTCATTGAGTGGTCTTGCTTTTGTTAGTTTGTATCTAATGGTGTTTTCTGTTTTGAAAACAGTAAATTTCCTATTCGTTTTATTTTGTCTAATATCTGGTCGGTGAAACTCTATAAAACATTTTTGAATCAAATCAATAGGATAGTTATTATTAATCAAAACATTGGTTAAAATTTTTTTTTCTATGTTGAAATTTTGATAATTACAAATTATTTTCATTCGATCATATAGACTTTTTACGACTCCCTTTTTAACAATTTTTGGGTGATTTGATTTAAAATTTAAATATATTTTTGTATGTGTAGGTTTTCTGCGTATTTTTGTTTCAAACCTATTCAATTCCTTTTTTATAGGAATGACAAGGAATGAAAAAAAGATCAATATTGAAAGACAAATATACAATATGTTAAAAGAAACACAAAAATCAGTTCACTGACACAGAAAGATTCAAACTGACACCACACAATAGCAAAACACCTCATTTTTATGGAGTACCGAAAATACATAAACCAAATATACCTCTACGTTCAATAGAGAGCTGTATAAATTCACCAATACACCCCATTACCACTGAACATTAACTATATGATAAGAAGAACCACTCAAAAGCGTCAGATTTGATGTGAGTGTTCAGCGAGCGCTACAAAGAAATCGTAGTGTTTTGCTTGGTAACGATTGGCAGACTCTCGCCGCAGACAGGAAGAATTTCAATGAAAGCTGGCCAAAAACGATATTTTTGTTTGCGGTATTTCTAATAAAATTTATGGCGAATTTATTTATAACACTCTAGTACTCTAGTTGGCTTTGGAAAAAACAATTGATATCTTTTGAATTGTTTGCAGCGCCCTGTCAAACTTACGTTATGGTTTTATATTAGCGTTATTATTTTCACGAAAAAAATATTTTGATAAAGTTTGTGTTCAACTGGCTGTTTCAAAAATCTCTTAGCGTTTTTAATTAGTTATTGATAACAATACTCAAGGTATGTAATAACTAATATCTAAAAGATTTTGATTTTTCTGCTTATTGCATAGCGCGTTTTAACACGATATTACGGTGGTTTTTTTATTTTAATGATTGGGATCACTGTGATTTTTAATTTTAATGATTAAGGAAATTCATCGATATAATCGATTAATCAAAATAACCGATTAGTCGATTCGAAATAATCGATATCATCGATTAATCAAAATAATCGATATAATCGATTCGTCGAAATAATCAATTAATTGATTAATCAAAATAGGCGATATCGATAAATTGAATTAATCGATTAATCGATATTTTCTGAAATATTTAATAATTTCTTAAAAGTTAATCGAATAATCGATTGTTCTGTCCACTCCTAATTCCATAATATTGTAGTAAGTGAAACTGAAGCTGAAACTTCGGTAGAAATATTATTGCACCATACTGGTGCAAGACTGATGTTATTACAAAAAGAGGTAATAAATACTTTGGCTGAATCAGCAGATAAAATTTATAATTCAGTTTTAATTTGTAAATATGGCTTTGATGGTAGCTCGGGACAGTCAGAATATAAGCAAGTGTCTTTGAACAACAGCTGCACTGATGCTTCAATATTTTTACTAGTTTGGTAACTATTAGATAATTTTTTAAAGATATGGATAACTTTGAAGTACTTGTATGGCAAAATTGCAGGCCCTCACCAACGCGTTTTTGTCGTCCAATTGACGTTCATTCTGCTCATGAGACTCCTGGATTAACTTTTGCAAAAAAACAAAATTCGGGTCATCAAATTATAAATTTAAAACCATTTTTTTACAACGAAGGAGCCCCTAATTTTCAAAATCATTTTTTAAAACGGTTTAAGAACACACAAATGATTTTTATACATGATTTTTATCATTAGTGATAATTGAGACACTCTATATATAAATTTAGATAATCCAAAAATTCAACAAAAAAGCATCTTTGTCTAAAATACAATATTTTAAACGTGTAATACTTATTAACTTTTTTATTACGCATGCATCATAATCAACGATTATCGCACGCTGTAGCGTGCATAAAATGATGTTTATGGTGCGCCTATTTTTTTAAAGGTTGCTATAGAAACATTTGATCATGTCAAATGTGACAGATTAATATATTGTCAATATATCCCTTAAATTTAATATTTAAAACATTTTTGAGATTATGAAGCATTCGTAATAAAAAAATAGCGTATGATATACGTGTATAAGAGGCCTTTAAAGCCCTTGCGACTTACAAAACACTCCGCTGCGCGTCGTGTTTTGAAATATGTCGCGCGTGCTTTAAAGGCCCTCTTATACACTACAGGCTAAGTAAAAAGTCTCGAACGCTTAAATATCTTCAAAATCATTGCATTTACAAAATTCGGTACCTGAGGGTTTCCGGCCATGCGGAATTCAACCATGATACATTGTTGCCAGTTTTACCAGTTTTTCGTTATCTTAAACGAAAGGCCACATTTGTTTTCATTGCAATAATTTGGGTGTATCAAATTTAGTAAGACCCCAAATTTTCAAAGTTTAATTTCTTCTAATTGCTGACATGATGACAACGTATTTTTATTATAGAAAGTACCGGAACGCTTAAATATCTTCAAAATCGCTAAAGCTGCATTTACAAAATTCGGTACCTGGGGCAGAGTACAAATAATATCGAGTAGATTCACTCAGCAAAAATCCTTTGATGTTTTTGGATCAAACGCAAAAGCCGCAGCACGGTAAAAAATTAGTTTTTACTCTACCTGCAGCAGCGAGCAGTCTGTGAGGGGAGATTCAAAAAGTATTAGTTGATTCAAAATTATTTCCTTGGTTATTATTTGATACATGATATTTCAAAGAGCGATTAAGGTCATTTTTACGTGATTTAAATTAATAAAACTATGTAACAATGTTATACAAAATAGTAACGTATACTAAACTCAAAAACATTATAAATAAAGGTAATACCAATTAATATAATTTATTTAGCAGTTTGTAACTTGATTTATTTATTAAAAACATGTATAAAGCAGAAGGTTCAAAATATCTGACAAATATTGTGGGAATTTAAATATAAAAAAGGACATATTAAGCTAGTAAACTCCAATTATAGCTCCTTAAAGGTCTTAACACTGCATTACTGGCGCTACGAGTATTTCTCTCACATTTTCTGCGAAATCCTCAGTTTTCAGAGATGGCTTTGAGAGCGGAGCTGTCTTCCACTCAAGCCGACTTATTTGGCGTCTTCTTTAAGATGGCCAATCAATCGGGTGCATTTTTCAAATGATTGGCTGCATTTGTAAGAATTTCTCTCATCGCGCTACGTCTGCCGTAGTACTTTTAACATTGAAAATGTTTCTGTTTTCCCGTTATGGGGCATCAAATTGTGAAAAAGTGCATGCTACATTTGCCACACATGACGTCATATGCGTGAGATATGTTAGTTTGGGTTAGCGTTTATGCGGACGGAATATGTTCAAATGACAAAAATAAATTAAAACTAACTGAAACTAACCGAAAGTTGATTGAACTACTAACCCAAACTAACCAAAAGTAACCAGAAGCATCAAAAAGGATTAAAATGTATCGGAACAGATTAAAAAATTAAATTAAGCTAAAAGCACAGTTGCGGCTAACCAAAACTAACCAAACACATTAAAATTGGTTATAACGTATCGAATCCGGTTCAAATTACTAAAATAAATTGGAACTAACTGAAACTAACCGAAAGTTGATTGAACAACTAACCAAAAGTACCTATTTACGTATCGGGACAAATTAAAAATATTAAAGTAAGTTAAATTAACTTAAATGAACCGAATTTTGGCGACTAACCAAAACTGACCGAAAACATTAAATTTGATTATAACGTATCGGAGTCGGTTCAAGTGACTAAAATAAATTACAACTAACTGAAATTAACTGAAAGTTTATTGAGCGACTAACCAAAATTAATCAAAAGCACCAAAAAGGGCTACAGCGCATCGGAATAGTTTAAAACATTAAAGTAAGTTAAAACTAACCCAAATTAACCGAATTTTGGCGACTAACCAAAATTAACTAAAAACATTAAAATTGTTTATAACGTACCGGCACCGTTTCAAACGACTAAAATAAATTAAAACTAACTGAACCTAACCAGCAGTTTTGATTGAGTGACCAACCAAAACTAACTAAGAGTAACCAAAAGCACCAAAACGTGCTAAAATGTTTCAGAATAGGTTACACAAATTAAGGTAAGTTAAAACTAACCAAAATAAACCGAAATTTCGCGGCTAAACAGAACTAATCAAAAGCATTAAATTTTATTATAACGTATCGGAGCCGGTTCAAATAAATACCTCTGTGGTTTCATGCGAGTGATTTTTCAAGGTCGCGTCACGACACGAAAATTTTTCCTGAACGTCACGAGACGGTTTATGAAAAATTGATTATAACGTTCCGATACGTTTTGGTTAATTTTAATTAATCGCCGAAATTCGGCTAATTTGAGTGAGTTTCAACTTACTTTAATATTTTGAATCTGTTTTGTTTTATGTTTTCGCCTTTTTGGTGCTTTGGGTTACCTTTATTTAGTCTTTCAATCAACTTTCGGTTAATTTCAGTTAGTTTCAATTTATTTTAGTTATTTGAACCGGTTCCGATACGTTATTAAAGTCTTTACGAAGTCAATTGAAAAAGTTGGGACTCTTAATAATTTCCAATTACTTTATGCAGGCGCTCGCCGACAACCTAAGAACAGATGTGCCGACATGAAATTAAGAGTCCCAACTTTTTCAATTGACTTCGTAAAGACTTTACCAATTTTACTATTTTTGGTTAGTTTAGGCTAGTCGCCAAAATTCGGTTAATTTGGGTTAATTTTATCTTACTCCAATATTTTTAATTTATTACGATACGTTTTAGCCGGTTTCGGCGCTTTTAGTTACTTTTGGTTAGTCATTCAATCAGCTTTCGGTTACTTTCAGTTAGCTCCAATTTATTTTACTCATTTGAGCTGGTTCCGATACATGTAACCAATTTAAATGTTTTTTGTAAAATTATGTCAGTCGCCAAAATTAGGTTAATTTGGGTTAATTTCAACTAACTTTAATATTTTTAATCTGTTCAGATAGATTTAAGCTCTTAGTGATTTTGGTTACTTTGGCTAGTTTTGATTAGTCGTGCAATCAACTTTCTGTTAATTACAGTTAGTTTTAATTTATTTTAGTCATTTGAGCCGGTTCCGATACTTTATAACCAATTTTAATGCTTTTGGTTAGTCGCCAAAATCCGCTTACTTTCGGTTAGTTTCAACTTACTTTAATATTTTTAATCTGTTCCCATACGTTTTAGCCCTTTTTGGTGCTTTTAGTTACTTTTGGTTAGTTTTTCAATCAGTCATTTGAATCAGTTCCGATGCGTTATAATCATATTTAATGTTTTTGGTTAGTTTTGGTTAGTCATTAAAATTCCGTTCGTTTTGGTTAGTTTTAACTTACTTTAATTTTTGTAACCTGTACCGGTACATTTTAGCCCGTTTTGGTTACTTTTGGCGAGTTTTGGTTAGTCATTCAATCAACTTTCGGTTAGTTTCAGTTAGTTCCAATTTATTTTAGTCATTTTAATCGATTCCGATACCTTATAATCAAATTTAAGTTTAAGGAAATAAACTAACACGATCTCTCACGCGTATGATGTCATGTGCAAATGCACTTTTTCACGATTTGAGGCCCTATACTAGGATAATAGAAACATTTTCAATGTTAAAATATAAGAGTGGCTTTAAAAACACAAAAGGTAATGTGAAAAATTCGCAATTATTAAAATATAAAGGGTTTTTTTGCTCACGCTAGTGGTGACGGGCATTTTATTTTTGTCGTACTTGTTTTCTTTTCTCACTATTGTCTTTATCCAAATTTAGGTAAATAACAGAATTTTAATAAAGACATATTTGTTAAACCGATTATACGTGTAATTGGAAAACTGCATGCATATCTAATATCTAATCAGAGAACTGTCTTTTTAAATCTTACCTGATAGGGTCTTTGGGACATCTAAAAAATGAAAATCCTTCACCCACTTTTGTAATACAATTATCCGCACAACAATACCTCGTCATTGTAGCGATCTTAATAATTATTTTTTTTAACGCGACACAACAGTATACAATATCATATCGTTTGCACACTGACCGTAGATTATCCCTCGTAGCGGAGCCATCAGTGGCCACGAACCAGATTGATCAGGATTCGCTTCGAAGCTAAAAACTGTCGGCGAAATTGGAAATTTGTCTCGAGTGAACCTACCGTATATATTTATTTATAGTGTGCCTGGGGGTTTTCGGAATTAAACCATGGGATGGGCATTGTTGCCAGATTTACCAGTTTTGCGCTACATGTAGTCATTTTGTTATCTTAATCTGTTTTTATTGCAATAAACTGGGCGTATCAAATTTAGAAAAACCCCAAATTTTCGAAATATTATCTCTACTAATTGCTGAAATTTGACAACAACGCATTTTTAGTAATCGGAATCTTCAAATATTTTCAAAATCGCTAAAGCTGCATTTACAAAGTACAGTATCGGGAGTTGTTGAACTTGCGGAAGTGAAAGTCTCGCCATTGTCGTAAGATTTTCCAGTTTTACTCTACGTAGTATTTCCCATTTAACTTCGTAGCGATGGATTAGGAAATCCAAAATTTTCACAGATTTCATTTGAAGCCTGGGGTCATATGAAGCCCGGTTCTTCATATGACCGTCCAGAACATTTGAATAATCTTTGCGAAGGAATCCGCGCTGAAGCAGTACTTATTAGACCGGACATGTTGAACAACACATTGCAAGAGTTTTATGATCGACTGGGATATTGTCTGGCCAATAACGGCGCACACTTTTAATTAACATTTAATTAAAAAACACTGTCATTAAAATATTATTTTCTTTTGCGTATTAAACTTTTATTAATTTCATTATTACATTATTATGCTAGCCCGTTGGCTTTATCTCATTCTCATTTTAGCGTTAGCTTTTGTTGTTTTATCGTTGCTGTTTCGCCCGTTGGCTTTTAAGCACGCTCTAAGTATCTGCCTCTTGTAGAACTTGAACCAATTTCAGGTCTGGATAAATTGTGAGGACAAGCAACCAAAACATAAAAAATTACCCCCTCGCTTCTGAAAAGTCTGGGGCTTTAGAGCAAACGGAACCGCATGTTCGAATAACATATTAGTTTTCCAAAATTGACACTACATACTACTACTTCTTTTATTTCAAAAATTTTGGATTTTACCAAATTTGGCTCTCCTAATCCATCGCTGTAAAGATAAACGGAGAATACTACGTACAGCGCAGAACTGGAAAATCTGACAACAATGGCGAGACTTTTGGTCAATTCCCCCAGATACTGTATTTTGTAAATGCAGCTTTAGCGATTTTGAAGATATTTAAGGGTTCCGGTACTTTTTCCTAAAGATGCGTTGTTCACATCTCAGCAATTAGTACAGGAAAAACTTTAAAAATTCTTACTAACTTTGATACGCCCAATTTATTGCATAAATGGGGCATTCCATTTAAGATAACAAAATGATTACGTGTTGTGTAGCGCAAAATTGGTAAATCTGGAATAGTGCCCATATCAAGGCTCAATTCCGCATACCCGGAAACCCTCAGGCACCGAATATTGTAAATGCAACTTTAGCGATTTTGAAGATATTTAAGCGTTCCGGTACTTTTTACTCAAGATGCGCTGTTGTCACATCTCGGCAATTAGTACAGATAAAACTTTGAAAATTTGAGGTCTTGCTAAATTTGATACGCCCAATTTATTGAAATAAAAAAAAATTATGTGCCTCACCTTTATAAGCGCACACCTGAAGTGAAACTTCTGAAAGATATTAGGAATTTAGGTTTTATTTTTTTGTTTAAGCTTTTTTCTCTCAACTTCTGTCACCGGTTTCGACACTTTCTAAAAAAAAATTATGTACACTTTTTTTTCGCCGAAAATCGCATCTCTATTTTTTTTTTGTTCATTATTATTTATATTATATTATATGTTTTATTTCGTTTTATAATACTTTTATTAACTTTCCGAACAATTTTTTCTTTTTTTCTATTAATTTATTTTTTTATTTTTAATACTTTTATAACTTATAGCGTGAGGTAATGAGATGATTCCATAAAATTCATCAGTATGAAATAAAACATATTATCATTTCATTTCAGGTAAAATATGCTACTGCGATTACTACCCATTATAGGTATTTTGGCCGTATCATCTTCACAAAAATCATCCAGTGGTACAAAAGTGGAATCCAAGCAAAATGAAGATACTAAACCTCTAATGTTACTAGTCACGCCTTTGAACGAATCTCAATTCGAAAAAAATGAAGCAGTTCCACAAGAAATAAGACAGCTTTATGCCAGACAGCAATTATCTCCAGAGTTATACGAGCTTACATATCTACAACCACAGTACCAAGCTGAGGCAGTTTTACCCAGGTATGATAATGTAATGTAATTATATCAGTGAATGTCTTTTAAACCGCATTAATTGATGTTAAAGAAGCAGTTATTATAAGAAGAAAACAACAAGGTCGAAAAAGATAGATGAAAAAATATTTCCTTCTAATGTTACAGTTTTAGTAGCTTTCATAAAACCTGAAACACTATTAAAAGTGCAGAATTAGCTGCTTTCTGTTTGATAAGATTAAATATTTACTGTTTTGATATTAATGCTATTTGTGTAGGAGCTTCTGTCTCATTAGAAAGTTCAACTTTTCTGTCTGGCTACTTCCAGTTTCTTCCGCATTTTATCATGGCACTAACGTAAATTTATCTCATTTTGGTCGAGCCTGGTTATAATCCCCGGAAATAATGCTTGCTCGTATCTAATAATTGCGTGACTTCCCACGTTATTAGGGATCCGTCTTGGTCAGGATTATTTCAGCTTCCAGGCAATGCAAGAATTCTCGGGCTATTACCAACATTTTCAACAGATATGTAGTCAAATTCACTGACAGGCGACATACCGCTTTCCCTCAACGTTGTCCCTATCAGATTCGTTGGTTTCGAAATAGGCTTTTTGATTCTTTTTTAATATTCTGTAATTCTTTTTTGGGTTTTGAAGGAGGGCCTGCTTTACGATATCTGCTGCAGATCTGGTTTTACCTGGGGTAACATCAACACACATGCGTCTTTTGTGTTATAAGGGCCGTGATCAGTCGACTCCCTCCAATTATAGACCAATTTCTTTGCTGTCTACTCTCTCCAAGCTCGTTGAAGGCCTAGTGAAGGATTGTCTCTTATCATATCTAAATAATCATAATATTCTTACTGAAAATCAGTATGGATTTCAATCTAATAGGAGCACATCTGACGCAACGTTTGACTTTCTGTCGAGGGGTTTCCAGGGTATAAATAGGCGAATGGCGACTACTGCAGAGTTTTGTGACCTGTCAAAAGTCTTTGACTGTGTTAATCACGAGGTGCTGCTGCGGAAACTCGTTGTTTACAGAATTCGGGGCGGGGCACTTTGGTAGTTCGAGAACTACCTGTGTGGCCCGGAGCAGTTTGTCCTCATAGATGGTGTGGCGTTTGTAGACAGTGAAATAAAATAATTCTTATATTCGTCCCATAGTCTGATCACTTCGACGTTAATATGCGAGCTTAAGTTAACTCCTATTAGAATCATGCAACCGTCTAGGTTTTTAAGAATCAGTAACATAGTGTTAACGAGTCTTCAAAACACTGGTAATCAAACAAGCCGGACTAAATCCGGTTATATCTTTCATTCTCTGATCCTTTTTCAGTCCAATTTTCTCAAAGCCTTTTAGATTTATAGACGATCTATACAGATGTTAATGTAATGTTGCCACATTACTATCAGCAACCATCAAATACTTACACGTCTTTCTGGCATTCCGTATTTGCTTGGGATATTTGGTGCCGCTTTTAATTAGAACTTTGGTTGCTCCCGGATCGACTCTCAAGATGCAACCCAAACAAGTCCCGGGATATTTTCCTTAAAACGTTTGATAATTTTTCCCCTTCTATCCAAATAAGCTTTGATTATTAATCGTAAACCGTAAATGCAACGGGAAAACCATAGGTTGACAAGGCGATGGGAAATAATACAATTTTCTTCTTCAACGCTTAGTACCGGTTGACCACGAGAAGTAAGTTGATGTTTGCCATAAAGTTTTGAACTTATGTATGTTATATCTGCAACGTAGAAAATAATATTCATTATAGGTAGCCACTTAAAACACAAGTGTGAGTATTCATACTTTTTTCCCGCAGATCTAACAGATAT
Organism: Pissodes strobi; assembly: GCA_016904865.1. Lineage (NCBI taxonomy): Eukaryota > Metazoa > Arthropoda > Insecta > Coleoptera > Curculionidae > Pissodes > Pissodes strobi. Next base: position 33,820 of record MU186568.1, on the reverse strand, counting down.
AGTTTTAGCCATAATAACTCTTAAGGCATGTTGCAATTTCTCCTCTCTATAATTTTTGTAATTTATATGGCCAGCTGTTGGCTTGTAATTATAGTTAGAAGCAATATTACTTATAAGTAAACAGGGCACAATTTTAATGGGGTGAAATTGTGGAAAAAAATTACACAATTTCTACCCTTAAAAGGTTGAGAAGTTATAAAAAATTGCATCATAAAAAATAAAATTTAATATGGGCACCGAACATTAACTATACGATAAGAAGGTTCACTCTCCGCGGCGGCATGTCAACGGTGTGGCTCTTTCCCCGTGCGAAAACTAGCAGTATATTGGCAGGCATAGTAGTAGTACACGGCGCACACTGGTCGAATTTCTAGCAAAGCTGGTTATAATAAGGTTTACTAGAAATAAGACATAAAAGTGATTAAGTATTACACGTTTAAAATATCGTGTTTTAGACAAACATGCTTTATTATTGAATTTTTGGATCATCTATATTTATATATAGGGTGTATCAATTATCAATCATGTATAAAAATCATTTGTATGTTCTTAAAACATTAAAAAAAAATATTTTCAAAATTAAGGGCTCCTTCATTGTAAAAAAAGGGTTTTAAATTTTTAATTTGAGGATCTAAATTTTGTTTTTTGCAAATGAATGTTAATTGGACGACAGAAACGCGTTGATTAGGGTCTGCAATTTTGCCCTACAGGTATTTCAGTTATCGCTATTTTTAACAATTAATCTAATAGGGACCAAACTAGTAAGAAATATAGAAGCAGCATCAGGGCAGCTATTATTCAAAAACACTTGCTTATACAGGGTGCTAAAAATTCGAGTGTATGCATGGGGATCTCGGGAACCGTAAGAGATACGAGGTCTGTTAAATTAAGGCAAAGTTGCACAACACTTCCGGAGATATCCGAAAAAAAAACGGAATTTTCCAAAATCGTTTTTATTTTTTTCTGACGTTATTAAGTACATATAAAAATACATTTTCTTAAGCAAATCATATTTTTCAACTCCATTCAGTAGCATGACTTCTAATATTTTTAATCAAAAAATGAAACGCCACTACTCTTTTCAAAATAAAATTAATTTTCGCAATCTTCTATTTTTTCTTAATGACCTATTGACTTTTTTCTGTCCGACGAACGGGTTTCGATTAAAAAAATAAAATGCATTTTCTGCACGACCCTTACGGTCGGGTAATGTCTAATGTCAATGACGATACAAGCTATGCAGTGGTAGAATTAGGTATCTAGTTGGCTAGAAACAGATTTATTTCTTATTTAATCGTAGATAAGATTGACAGTTCTTTAACTTGGTTTCCGGCTTCGACGAACAGAAAAAAGTCAAGAGGACATTCTTATTAAGAAATAATAGGAGATTGCGAAAATGAATTTTATTTTGAAAAAGCAGTGGCGTTTAATTTTCTCGCTTAAAAATATTAGAGGGCACTGATTCGAGTTGAAAAAAATCTTTTGATTAAAAAAAATTATTTTTTCTTCAAACGTCAGTAAATCCGTCATTACTCGACTGTGTAGGCGGCCGTGAAGTTTCGTTTTTCCTCCGCCGGAGCTTTACTTTTCACTTTTCCGCCGGCGGAGGTAAGTGTTGTCATAGCAACATAGATACAATACAAACAGACAACAAAATAAGCGTCAACAACTCAAGATTTATTGAACTACAATTTGTATTTACCACTCAATTTGTTACTGCATTTCTAAAAATCACTAATTTAGGAACAAATTGGTTATTATTTAATCGAACTTACTCAATAACTGCTTATCAATACGGAATTAAAACGCAATCGGAGACGCCATCTTAAAAAATAATTATTGATGACAGTGTCCACTGACAGCTTTATGTTAAATTCATCCACACCGGTCTAAGCAAGGCCACCTACGACCGTGGTCTAAGCCGCCTTGCGAACCCTTTTATCTTTAATAATAATTAGATATTATTACTATTAAAAAGAGATGTTTTTGCATTAATTTGTCGACGTTTGAAGAAAAAACAGCATATTTTATTTGGAGGAAAAGTTACTTTTCAAGGCTTGCTCTCTATTACCAGCCTCACTCAATTCGGCTGTTAAACACGAGCGCGCCATGAAAAGTATCACTTTTCCTCCATATAAAATAATATACTATTTATACGTACCTAATGCCTAGCAAAATGCAAAAAATATCTACAGCGGTTTTAGAAATATTGGGAAAAAACGTTTTTTTTTTTTAATTTTCAACACTATCTCAAAAACAAGGCGGTTGCGGACCTATGTTCATATGAGATTTTTTACTTAGAATCACCCAAACATTATCACCCTTAAGGATTAGATTCGATTATGAAACACCCTATATATACACAATCAAAATTATTTCTTTTTTATTTTTTTCAATTTGTTTCTTATTACATATTTTATTATCAGTTAGGCAACATTACGACAAAACGAAACAATTTACATAAAAAAGTTTTTTAAAAATGTATTTTCAATATCAAATTTACATTTAAACATGTGACATCAGGGCGTGGCACCCCAAATTTTTTTTAGCCTCAATCTATGTTAACCCCCCCCCCCCCCCCCCCCCCAACATATTTTCTGAGTGCGCCACTATAGCATATTGCTCACACATCTGGAGTGCCGCACCTAAGCACAGTCTAAAGCTGCTGGATTCCATTTAGAAGAGAGCTGTGCGTCTCGCCTGCGACCCGGAGTTGGTCCGCGATTTGTATAATCTGGAAGACCGCAGACATGTGACCGGCCGAGATTTCCCTGTTTTATAGATATTTTCATGGCAGATATTCCCAGGATTTGGTCCGCCTCATCCCACCCCCAGCAACGCCTGTCAGTCACGACATATGGCAAGAGCGCAACCGTTAGTTGTACAACTGGAAACTCCTAGAACATCGATTATAAGGACTCGTTTGGCGCATTACATCGCTGTAGAACTCACTCCCAGGAACTCTGTTTCCCCCTAATTACAACCTACAGCTTTTTAAGACCCGTGCCAATCTACATCTACGCACACACACCGCTCGTCCAGTGCCACAGGATCTGATCTCCCCCTTATGTGTGTGCCACAGCCATAAACAAATCTTCACGGTAATTTTTGGCAAACTAATTAGGGCATCTCAGAAATACAATTAATAAACAATATTAATGTATCTATGACCCATACAGATTAAGAGAGGTTTGGTTCAGAATTTGATGAATTTATGTAACCATAAACACTTATTTTTTACTGGTTCCTTTGGCCTTGAGTTGGTTTTGATTTTGTCGTAACATTATAAAATATATAAAGTCAACGGTACAACTACATGACTTAAGAGCATTAAGGCAATTGGCTGACATTCTTCAACTTGGCCTTAAAGTCATATTTGTTGAAATATACCTACTACTTTTAGAACTAAAAATTGAATTAGGCATCGCGATTACGTAAAACATTTGACCTACAAAATAAATAATTGAAGCTAAAAACCAATAATTATTCTGCACTTGATTTTAAAACAACCAGTCAGTTTCTACCGTTTCTAGCAAACTACCCGTTACTTTCAAATCGCTTCAACCATTAAATACAACCATATGATATATTGTGAAAGAACATAAAAATGACTTGTCTAGGTTGGTCATTACTTTAAGGCTTGTAATATACCATTGCACTTTTATATTTTGAATTCAGCGCCTTATAATTACGTCTTAGTACGGTAAAACGATTATCTGTACAGGGTGTCCAGTTTTCGTGTGTTTTTCTATGCTAGATCCCTTATTATAAAAGATAGAAAGATGCGGTTTGCGGCTTACTGTTCTATTTAAATGTGAAACTTAATTGCCGCAACCCAAATTTTTACAGCGTGCTAGTTTGTGACATAAATATGGGGCGAAATTGAAAATCATCATTTTTTCAGTCTCCCCTGTATTTCGATAATTTGATAAGCTTTCGATAAGGCAAAAACGGATTATGATAGATTTTTTTATGTAGTATTCAGTGGCGTACTCAGTTTTTTCCAGGAGTTACGGATTTTTAGATTTTGGCAAAACTGAATTAAATTTTAATTGAACACCATGTATATTATTTTTTCTTATCTTACTCGTTTCCTTAAAAGCTTTCAAAAGGATATAATTGTTCATGTTTATTTTTAGGAAAAGATTAAAATTTACATGTTTCGTAAAAAATATGGATTTTCTTTGTAAACTGTAAATGAAAACGAAATGTATAAAATTATTTTGATTATTTTTTTGTAGTGGATGGTCACTAAGCTATAAAATATACTCCTGATAATAGTAATAACAATTCATTTAATTTTGTTTTATTACATTGTCTATAATAAGTCATAGAAATTGCTGAAACTGCTCCCCATTATGTTCGATACACTTTTGACATACTGCTCCGATTTTTTGTAAATCATTCAAAATGGTCACTGGTCGTCCCTGCAAAAGCCTAAATGTCTGGTGTGTCGCTTCTCGAAGTTGATCAATGCTTTAGTACCGCCTCTGGTTTTCTATATACCTACCCCATAAAAAAAACCTAATACAGAAAGATCAGGTGACCTTGGTGGCCACCTGACAGAACAGGTCCATTTGTACCAATCCCTTTGTTGGGGAAAACGGCCTCTAAATAATCCCTCACTATTTGGGAATTATAGCTCAGAGAGCCATCTTGCAGATAATATATATTATTAAGATAGGCGAGAGGGACATCTTCTAATATTTCCATCAAGGCGTTCTGAATTACAGCAAGGTGTCTATTTCCTATTAAAGTCTCTTCATAAAGAAAATATTTAAGTCTAGTACCAGAAATGAAGCACGACACGCTATATCCAAAGCGTCCTTGGTGCTCTCTCGGATAAATTACATGCTCATTTTCTTGACACCAGTGTCTCGAATTATGTTTATCCAGAACCCCAGCGCTAGTAATATAAGCCTGGTTTGACTATACCACCAACCTTTCAAAATGTCTATAGTCTTGCATCATTTGTAAGTACCAATTGCAGATATTTATTCTACGTTGTGCGTCACCGGGGTGCAAATATTGGACGAATTTATATTTGTAGGGTGTGAATTTATGTTTCCTAAGTATTAATTGCGTTCTTGATTTTTTACCCCCGCTTCCTCATAAAGTTTTCTGCATGAAGAGGTTGCATTTGCCGTAACGAAGGCCACAACATTTATTTCGTCTACTTCCCTGTTTTCCTTGTTGTAAGACTTAGGCCTTGGTTTGTTGAAGGATCCGTACTCAATAAGGTTAGCTTGGATTTTTTGAAAAATTCTTTTATCTTGCTGCTGTTTCTCTCTGGATATCTACGAACAATGTACAGAGATTACGAACAGCTGATAATAAATGATGATAATTAAATGGTAATATCTAATTACTAGGTTCTAATATTAATTATTACTATTCAATGATTGTCAAAATTTACCTGATAAAATACAGCTTTGAGGCTTCATTAGCATCTTCATTACACTGGATAAAACAAACATACATATCGTGTTTTTCGTAAATTTTCGAATTTATCATTTTGTGCCACAATAAGCTTTTTAAGCAATATAAATGGCAAAATAAAAGTTCCAAATTAGCTTAAACACACGCCATTATTTAACAGCTTTTAAGAAAATTCTAAATGTCTCCTTTATATTTTTGTTTTTCGTTATCCATGACTATCCATGATTGTGCATTGACATATTTATGCTGGGCAGCATCGTTAGAGGACGCGAAGCTGATATGACTATTGTGAGTATTAATAAAGATTTTTTAAAACAATATTCTTTCGTTAATTGCTGCTCATAAAACTCATATTCCGATAATGCTTATGATATAGCGGACAGCAATTTGAGCAATTTATATGTCTTATAATAAAATAAAAATATTAATGAATAAATATGTCATTACTATTATCAGGAGTATATTTTAAAGCTTAGTGATCACCCACAATAAAAAAATAATCAAAATAATTTCACACAATTCCTTTTCATTTACAGTGGCAGCTCACTACAAAGAAAACGCGTATTTTTACGAAAAAATGTGAAATTTTAAACTTTTCCTAAAAATAAACATAAACAATTATATATTTTTGCAAAGCCCTTTAAGAAACAAGTGAGATAAGAAAATAATATACATGATATTCTATTAAAAAATCATTAAGTTGTGTCAAATCTTAAAATCCGTAACCCCTGGAAAAAAATTAGCAAGCTACTGAATTCAACATAAAAAATCTATTAGGATTCGTTTTTGCGTTATCGACAACTAATCAAATTTCGCCCTGTATGTCACAAACTAAGGAGGCTATGGAAATTTTGCTTACGGCAATGAAAGTTTTACAAAAAAATAGTAAAACAGCAAACCGCATCTTTCTATCTTTTATAATAAGGGGTCTAGCAGAGAAAAACACACGAAAACTGGACACCCTGTACATTGATTGTAGTTTTCATGGAGATATCGTCATACTACGGTACGCCTACACACCGCAACTTTAATTTATATGTAATTTTACGTTAAATTTCAACATACCAGAAATAAGAATTGTATTTTTTTACTTCGATAATCACATAGCCACAGATATATTATATGTC
>MU186568.1:6641-25875 GCA_016904865.1 Pissodes strobi | reverse complement strand
CGCCCAATTTATTGCAATAAAAACAAATGGGGCGTTCCATTTAAGATAACAAAATGACTCCGTGTAGCGCAAAACTGGGAAATCTGGCAACAGTGCCGATATCATGGTTCAATTCTGCATGCCCGGAAACCCCCAGGTACCGAATTTTGTAAATGTAGCTTTAACAATTTTGAAGATATTTAAGCGTTCTGGTACTTTTTACTAAAAATGCGTTGTTGTCACATCTTAGCAATTAGAAGAGATAAAATTTTGAAAATTTGGGGCCTTGCTAAATTTGATAGGCCCAATTTATTGCAATAAAAATAAGTGGGGCATTCCATTTAAGATAACAATATGACTCCGTGTAGCACAAAACTGGCAACAGTGCCGATATCATGGTTCAATTCCGCACGCCCGGAAACCCCCAGGTACCAAATTTTGTAAATGTAGTTTTAACGATTTTGAAGATATTTAAGCGTTCCGGTTCTTTTTACTAACCCTGTATATCAATCAATCAATCAATCAATCAAATATTTATTCATGATAGTGTATACATAAGTACTCTCACATGTCAAAAATCACAATATATATATCTTTATTTAATAAAGTAGATCAAAAAAACAATAATGTTACCTTATACAAATATTAATTAATAAGTATAAAACAATATAATGTCAGTCATTAAATAGATTAAAAGGACAAAACTAACATATTAAAAAAATTTAAAACAGTCAAAGGCTCAGTTTATTATAACAGGCTTTGTGCTCCTCATACATTAAGTGAGATCTGAAAAATCATTCACCAGGAAAGCCTCTATGCTGTAAAAGGCTTTATTCGTTAAATATACTTTTAATTTTTGTTTAAAACATTTTAAGTCAATCTCTCTAATACTTGGAGGTAGGTCATTAAAGAATTTTATACCATAATGGTTTCTTCCGTCTCTGGCTCTGTCAGTTCTATTGTAGGTCAGAACAAGATTACAGCCAGTTTTGGTACCATAGCTGTGGTTGTCATTGTTACGAAGGTAATATTTTAAGTTGTCTTTAATAAGCATGAGGCAAGTGAGGATATAGACAGATGGCAGTGTCAAAATGCCCAAGGCTATAAAGCTGGCCCTGCAACAATCCTTGTACATCAGACCCGCTAGAATCCTCACGCAGCGTCTCTTTACTGCAAAGACCTTGGATGCATGGGGTGAGTGTCCCCAGCATAGTACAGCATAGACCAGTCTAGAGTGAACATGGCCATAGTATGCACTCAGTAAGACCTTTTCAGAGACAGTATTCTTTAGGCTTCGTACTTAGTAAGTATTTCTACTTAGGTCACTTGTCAATTGCAGAGCGTGATGCTCCCAAGACAACCTGGGGTCAAGATAGACACCAAGAAACCTCACCGGGTCAACATGATCTACAAGAGGTCGCTGCGAAAAGTCCCGTATTTGGGTTTTGGCCTCGTTAATACACAGCTTATTTGCCAAAAACCACCGCTCTATTTCGATCTGTGCCCCCACGGTTCGCTGGTCCAAGACATTCAAACTGTGTGCTTTATTAAGTGCTGTGGTGTCATCAGCAAACAAGATTATATCCGTACTGCTGTTCTTAGAACAGGTATATATATCATTTATGTACAGCAGAAACAATATCGGGCCAAGGACGGAGTCCTGAGGTACCTCACAGGTCACCACTCCAAGGCCGGACATAGCTCCGCTGTATACTACATATTGTGAGCGATTCGTTAGGTATGAATTTAGAAGGTTGATACTAATATTATCAAATTTGTAGTTAAGCAGCTTCTGAACCAGCAGTTCGTGAGGTACGCAGTCGAAGGCCCTGGACAAATCGAACAAAGAAGCTCTAGCATACAGCTTTCTCTCGAAACATTCCTGTATCTAAGCAGTAAGAAAAGTTATTGCTGTTGAAGTTGATTTATTGCTCCTAAATCCAAATTGACACGGGTTAAACAATCCACTGGTCTCCAGATACTGACACATTTGAGCCTTTAAGACTGACTCAAAAATTTTACTAAATATTGGAACCACAGAGATTGGCCTGTAATTGGCCACGTCATCAGGGTCTCCCTTTTTAAAGACAGGCACCACCCGTGCCATTTTTAAGCAGTCCGGGAAGATGCCGGCATTGATACTATTATTGATAATTTTTGTTAGAGGATAGATTATTAACTTTTTTATTGTTTTAACTATTCTTACATTTATTTCAAAACAGTCTTTACTTGGACTATTTTTGAGGTTGTCTATTATATTTCTCAAGATGTTGATAGTAATTTCTTTGAATTTAAAATTTAAGTTTGTAGTATTCATGTTTAAGATGTTAAAAAAGCTCTGAGGATCAGTGTCCGAAGCTGGAAGATTTTGAACTATATTATTGGCTATTTGTGAGAAGTAATTGTTGAGATCATCAGCGTTAATATTCACAGAGTTGTAATTATTTTTAATAGGCCTATTATTTTTTATTATGTTCCAGACAGCTTTGTTTTTGTTTTTTGATTGAAGAACATGTCTATCATTGGCTTGTTTTTTAATATCTTCTATTCTGGTTTTATATTCCTTGCGAAAAGATTTTAACATATCTTTGGTTACCAAGACCGGATTTGAATTTCTTGAATTTGTTAAAAATTTCAGAGTCTCCCTCATTTCTTTTAGTTCCTCGGTGAACCAATGAATTTTAAAAGTACTATTATAGTTACTTTTAGATATTTTTGTTTTAATTGAAAAATAAATTTCACAAGCATCTATGATTGAATTTAAAAATATTTGGAACTGAGCTTGTGGAGTGTTTATTGGGTTATTAATGTAGGTCCAGTCCAAGCCATCAACGATATTATATAAATTGTAAAGACCCTCATCTGTTATTGGTCTATAGGATACTCGGATGTTACTATTTCCCGAAGGTTTATCAGTGGGACAAACAAAGGAGATGGCCTTATGATCGGACATGCATGGATCAATTATCTTATATTGAAAATTTGGATCAAGGTTTTTAGCAGTAGTGCTATTTCACTATCCACTATCCTCAGTAGCTCCCGGAATCTTTGTACTTGGTAACCTCTTTTGAAATGCCCAGTCCTGCCACATATATGGCACTGATTTGAGAAATATTTCGGTTACATGTTACAGTGGCTCCTGGAATCTCTATACTTGACAGTCCCTTTTGAAATGTGCACCATCTCAGTTACACTGTTCGCCAGCTTTTTTTCCGGGATTGATACGTCCCTGATTGTTGGCTTAGAGATGTTACAAGCCGCCTCATTTTTCTAGGGCTCTTCCCAAAACTTCACGGCTGTTATCACATTTAGCTAGACGTAACATCTTCTGAGTTTCTGGATCTCTGATACCATCCACAAAATACTGAGCAGCAAGTTCCTGTTGAAATTCCTCTGTTGCTCCCGGGTACGCCAATTGAATGAGACGTCTAACGTCTGCCTCAAATTCTTACAGGATTTCACCAGGTTTCTGATGTCGAGACCTGATAGAGCTATCTTCTATGTGGGCGGCCAAATCGTCTCTCCAGGGCAGCTACAAGTATATCATATTTCTCCTGTTGGTTGATGGGAATGCTCTGTAGTAGTTCCAGGGCAGATCCACGAAGCGCTACTACTAGCGACGTAGCCATTTCTTCGTTATTCCAATCATTGGCAACAGCAACGGCTTCAAATTGTCTCCTGTACATTGTCCAGGATGTTTGACCGTCATACGTTGGAGGATTGATATGCTGTTCTGTGGCGAATACCCTCTCAGTGAGTCCATGATTTTTTAGTCTAATAACTTCTGCTTGAACATTCTTCACTTCTTTCTGTACGTTTCCTACTTTTTTTTTGTTCATTTTCTATTTCTGTTTGTACATTTCCAACTTATTTTTGTATGTTGTCTACTTCTTTTTCAAATTTCTCTTTTTGACCGTCCAATATTTTCTGTAATTTTCCTTGCTCGCCTACAATAATTGTAGGCATCCATTTTTTAAGTTGAACCTGCCCTATTTGCCTTCTATCTTCTTGGTATTGTAAATTTTGCTGAAGCCGGTCCTCTTCTATTTGCCTCTTATCTTCTTGATCGTGTAAAATTTTCTGAAGCCGGTCCTGTTCTGCTTGCCTTCTACGTTCATCCTCCTCTCGTTCCGCTCGCCTCTCAGCATTTAAATTTTCCATGAAATCGGCCAACATTTTATTTTTTAGCTCAATTTCTGCCGTGTGTTCCCTCGAATTATCCATAGAATGTTTTAAAACGTTCACATAATCCACCAATCCAAACGGTCTCGTTGACGTATTTGTACTCTCTTCTTTCCTCGAAAAATTCTTCACAAGTCCGGTCCCTTCACAATCCAACTTCTGACACCAAATGTTACGTTTTTCACGTGGGTTTTCAACGAAATTACAACTTTTACTATTTTACAATAATACTCTCTTTATTCTTTATCACTCTATACAATTAAAGACACTAAACTACTCTTATAACTTTACAACCCTTAGATCTTTACAGTTCAACACTCAATCATTAACTAACTAACTCAACACTATTTCTGCCTGCTATTTATATACAATGTAAAGTCTATCACGAATATTCCGGAAGAAGCGAGGCCACTCTATATGATTCTCCCAGGACATCGAGAGAATTCCACAGTTCCTGAATCTTCGCGGCCGGCGATGATTCATACATAGACGCGACAAGGCTAGTTCTATAGGGTAGCACAAAAGCATTTGGCTGGTTGCTAGCCGTGAAAATATTTTCAAATGCTGACCGTTTAATCTAAAGCACTCCATTTGGGGAGGTACTGGAGACTACAGAAGGTTACACTGAGAAGACTTTCTGACAGAAGGTCTTTTCAGTGTAATCGTTCTAACTCACTATCTAGTCATGAAGAAAATGCATTCTCCCTGCTTAGATTCCATATGTAAATACGTTCTTCAAAAAGATTCGACAAATTTTAAAACACAAAAAAAACCGAATATCAAAATCAGGTATTGCGGAACATGCTTGATCGAAAGAATACAATATGGCAATGAGTAGAGTGCAGAGGTGTCGACAAAGAATAGCAATACAAGGAACGCAAAGAACTGTAAAAAAAAACATTTTTCGTTGGAAGCAATATTAATGTATTTAAAAGGTGTTAGAAGTCCGATAATCTCATTTTTATCAAAAATTAACTTATGCCTTCTGATTGGTTACGTATTGTGGTTCCATGGCATTTCTAGGCATCCATCAAGATTCAATAAATTGATATTATATGTTATTTAGGTGTAATATCATTTAACCATATCCTATAGCCCACCAATGAATTTAAGAAATTAAGCAATTAATAAGTTCAGCTAACTCTAGTTTTTCGTATATAGACTTCAACCGCAAATAATCCTCTATGGTTCAGGAGGTCAAGGACAGCCTATACTAATCAACCCAGAAAATCCCCCTGGAAATTTTTTGGTTCCACAAGGACCCAATGTTATTGTCAGAAATAATCATCACCGACCACAAGGACCACTGCCGTCTATTCCCCCAATAGAAAAAGATGCTGAGGAAATTCCTAGAAATCCAGCAAAAATTCCTCCTCTACAGTCTGGAGGTAAGTGGAGTCAATAAAGTTTGTTTTTATAATCGATGCTATTAAAAACATTGTAAGAAATGTGATGGTTTATGATCGGATATTGACGAAGATAAGTAGCGTGTGTGCTTATATCTCACGGCTAACTCTAGCTAACTATATTTTGAACAAATCATTGTTGTAAAAAACAGTTTTTAATTAAGAGCAATGAATTTTGTATCGCCAAACAGAATAATTGTTTGGGATATGTAGTTTATCTTTTCACTTCACAAGAAGTTTGCCCAATTTAAGTATTCTAAATTTAGATATATTTTTGTGAACAAAATTAACATCTGCAAGAATAGATTTATTGTATTCAAGTTATATACATTTTTATAATGGTTGGGGAAATAAATATTTTATTTATTTATTTATTTACTAAAATCACAAACAATAGCAAGGAGGCATGTACAATGAATAAACACACTAAACTAAAAATTAAAAAATACAATAAGTTACTAACTAAAATTTACAACTGGGTTCCCAACCTATTTAATTTAATTTGCTCTTAAATAAGTAGAGACTAGGTAAGCCATCATGAAAAAATACTTGTCTAAAAGGTTCCACAGTCTCACTCCCACACCCACTGGAGAATAAAATAAACATTTTTTGTCCTAAATGTTGGAGGATCAATCTTAAACTGATGGTCATTCATACCTATATAGGGAGGTGGGCGCAGTGCATCTTTGAAGTCCCTCAAAGAAGAAATGTCGGATTGTAATTTATAAATCGATATTTTTTTAAAATTTCTCTACGATGATACCAGAAAGGGCTAAAATCACTCTTAAAATTCAAATAAACCCAACGCACCGCCTTTCTTTAACCATCTCCAAATCATCTGCAAGTCCAAACTGGTTAGGATGTCACACAGTGGGACAATATTCAAGTATGGGTCTAACATAAGTTAAAAAAGCCGTTGCTCTAGCTTCCCTAGAGGCCTTACTTAAATTTCGCATGACAAAACCCAAAATTTTGTACGCATCCTTAACCAAGCTGGAAATATGAAAACCCCAGTGAAGGTCAGAAGGCAAATTAATTCCCAAATACCCAAGGTGATCCACTGATCCAATCAAACTATCTAAAATTTTATAAGCAGAATTTGTCTTCCTCTTGCCAAATGTAATAAACTGACTCTTAGAGCCATTTAGCCTTATGCCATTCAATTCAGTCCCAGCTTCAATTTGCAACAAGTCATCATAATCTCCGACCGTCCAGAAAATCAGACAATCATCAGCAAAGAGGTGTACTGCCAAGCTTATATATCTGGACAAATCATTAATAAATATTAGAAAGGCTAAAGGGACAATAACGACCCCTGCGGGACACCCGATGAAACCTCTTTCTCTCTGGAAACAGCCCCTCCACCCTGACACACTGAGTCCTGAGGAAGCTTTGAACCCATAAAATGACTCTCTTATCTATATTTAATTTAGAAAATCTAGAATTATTTATCATGGGGAACTACATCAAAAGCCTTTTGAAAATCTACAGCATCTACTTGAGAATTGTTCTCAAGTAACTGAATTATATTATGAGTGAATGCGAGAAGGGCTGACTCGCAAGAGTATGAGGGGCGGAAACCATACTGTTTACAATAAAAAAAAGCTCGATTGATCAAGCTGATTCCTTACATATTTATATATTACTCGCTCAAATATTTTACAAGACTAATTGGCCTATAATTTGGTGGTTCAGATTTTTTGCCAGATTTGTGTAATGGAATTACAGTAGCTTTCTTCGAGTCATTGGACAAACAACAGTTATTTAAACATATCAAAAATCCCCTTCAAAATGAACTAATACTCTCCGATGTAAACTTATGTAAACTTAAGTAAACCACTGAAGATACCATCAGGACCCTCTGTAAAGCTACGTTTGCATTTCCTTAAGCACCTTAAGAAATGTGATGCTTTATATTTAGCACCTTAATATATCACCCCTGGAAAACTGTAATAGTTCAGTCTGATCCGCCAGAGAATCACTAGTAAGATGAACTGAATCCATACTTTTACTAGAAAAGTTTACACAAAAAAGGCATTCTACTTTTTCCATTGGTAACATTTGTTATTTTATTAAAAAGGTTTAATAGTGACATAGGCCAATATATCTCCTGTCGATCTCTCTTTGCGAAAGCCGTCTTGAATATCCCTGATTATTCAGTTGTTCTCGAGGTACTTGCAGTAGTAGTTGTGATTGACTACCGGTTCAATGACGTTATGGGAAGCAAGGCAATTGAGCGATAGTTTCACGACGTGATTTTCTTGCCTTTTTTTGGGACAGGTTGCACTCGAGCGTATTTCCAAGAAGATGTGTATATCCCTTTTCGGTAAGACAGAGAAAAAAAAAAGTCTAGAAAAAACGGGTGTTAGTTCGTTGGCGCAGTTCTTTAACACGATGGCAGGTATCTCGTCCGGTCCTGATACCTTTTGCGTATCTAGTTCTATAAGGATTTTACGTATATCATGGTGATAAAACTTGACTTCTGCCATGCTAGTGTTGATGTTCGGCATGGTGGGGAGGGCTTTGCCTTGGGGGACGTCTAAGGTAGAGTGCGATGAAAACATTTTCGCTGTGGTCGCCGTGATGCCACGTTCATCTGTCAGGTGGGAGAGACATTTTTGTAAAGTTATTACTTACTGCCTTTGCTACCGACCAAAAATTCCTGGAGCCACTGGGGCACTGCTAAAGTTTATTCCTGATCTTTTGATTGTGTTTGTCCTTAGTTTCGTCGATCACGCGTTTGCGTTCGTTTCTCGCTTCGACAACATAATTGCGATTTTCAGCAGTCTGATTTTGCTGCCAGTACTTGTAGGCTTGCTGTTTCCTACCTACAGCTCTTTCGCATCTTCTGTCAAACCAGGGCTTTCCTTTTGACGGTAACTTGATGGAATTTGGGATGTATGCTTCTATTCCTGAGGAGATTACTTGCGTAATCTCTTTGCGACTGACTGACGGGTCATAATAAATTTGTGGTCGGAAGTACCTAATGGCGGACCAACTGCAATTGTGTACTGGTCAGGATTGGGGTTAGAAAAAGATCCAGGAGTGCGGCGAATTCGCCCCTCTCTGAGATGCGAGTTGGTTCGTCTACAAGTTGAGTAAGTCAAATGCTTCAGTTTCTCTACCTACCTTCTTTGTCGATCTTGTTGGAATGTTTCAGCCAGTGGGTGTTGTGGGCATTGAAATTTCCTATTTCTGTCAAAGTGGTAGCTAGTGTTGTAAAAAAGCTTTGGTAGGCTCAATCGCTCGCTTTGGATTCTGTAAGAGTTAGTATGTGTGGTCTATTTGCTTGTAGATGTTGGTGTACCGAATTTATGTTTGAATTTAGGCCTCTTATATTGCAGTAATCTATTCTAAATTGGTTCGGTATCTTTGCTGTCTGTGTAATGCGGAATGAAGGGCTCCCAGGGCCACACGGCGCCCGGAGATCCGAATGGCCGGGGAGTTTGCCTCTGGAATATTTTAATCCCGGAAGCACCAATATGTCCATATATTCGTCCTGTAGAACCCGGAACCACCAGCGCGGAAGCGGAACGTGCTTCGCAGAAACCACTTAGCCCTTCCCAGGTCTGGTGGGGTGGTCTTTCACCGGACGATTCGAGTAGGCATATGTACCACCATATATACCACCTAGGGCTGCTTCCACTGGAAGCATCGGCCTCAGACTCATTCCTTTGGTGGTCTCTAGTCTGAGAGGGGTAAAAATGGGGTTTGTTGAGTCACTCCCCAGTGATCAGCTCCAGGCTTTGTACTTTGGTGTTCTTCAGCCTGGTGGAGGACGATGAGATTTGATGGGCCACATCCCGTGGCATACTCGGAATGGCGAGGGCGTCACTCCCCGTAATCAAATTGCTTTCACGAGTATGACGTTCCTGCCTCCTAATACAATGTAGCCCATCTTGTCACAAACTGTCTAGGGGAGGCAATTAGTCATAAATCAAATTATAGTACTCTGATTTTGATTGATTAACTTTCAGTTTTTTACGTATTCTTTCTCTCTGGAGCTAACCCAAACTAAAACGAGTTCCAAATGACACCTTGGGGCCAGCTAATGGTACTCTTAATAATAAAATTTGATATTGCGTTAAGGCCTATTTGCACGCACAGAAGGACAGCTCGTTCTGACCTACGTCCACTGTTATTTTAAATTCTGGAACTTTATTGGTCTTTAGTTCCTTACAATCTAAAATGGATACAATCGACAATACAATTCGGAGTTAAAAAAGGCATGGCAATACAAAGTGGCCAAAGAAACAGGACAAAAATATACAACTTTGACTGTATAATACTGAATTTTTAGATACTACAGAGACTAGTAATAACATCTATACTAAGGTGGCAATTTCCAAAATATTAATGGTCGGAGAAGGACACAGATTAAAACAGTTTGCACCTTCTAAAAAAAATCATGTGTGCAGTTCACACGCGGTAGAAGTGAAACCTTCATAAAACTGAACGTGGTTTTCCCAAGCGGTCACCTATCCAAGCACTAACCACGCGCCACGTTGCTTAACTTTAATGATAGGACGAGAGCTACTTTTTACTGTTGAGCAGCTTGTATTGGCGACACGCTTTACCTTTTTTTTTCGGTATCAAGAGAAATTCTAGTCTCTTTGCCGGCTGATTCTATTATTATTTTATAGTGATTAAAAAAAAGATTTGAAGTGGTAGCTAGTAACTAGCAGTAAAATGAAATGACAAAATAGGCAAAAATAGTTAAATTTTTGTTGAGCTGTTCGGTAGGCCCCTCTGACCAGTGACCCTGATTCGTATAGATGACAACTATTGTAATAAAAACAAAATAACTGAAAATAATTTACTAAGATACCTAAAACAAAAACGAATAATACATTTAAATACATAAAAAAAGAAGCTAACAACAAGCAAAGAGAAAAATGAAAACCGCAATTTGAAGTTGGAAATTCAACTGAAAATATTCATCGAGATGTTGTAAATCATTAATTTGACCATCATAAAGAACGTGTTCCTGAAGACACAGCCACTTTAATAGCGTTGTATTAAGTGCATACAATTGAAAGGACGATTATATTACACAAAAAATATTACTTCTCAAGTCTACAATTTCTCGTATGTGCAGGATACATCATTTCCTTAAGAGCATTATTCTGAACGTAAAGGCAAGAATTAAATATATTAATTAGTCACGATTCATATTATGCCTTTTAGATAATCTATTAGTATTACAAAATTGTCGCAACCCTGAGCTTCCTAAGAAAAGAAAAAGAAATTGTTACATGATAATATGTGGCAAAATAAAAAAAAAAATACCAAATAATTATTCCTTTGTCATAATTAGTCGTCTAATTGTAATTCTAATAGGAACAGGTCAGTGTCAAACATATAGACGTAAAAACAAAAACGCAGTATAGCCTTTCATATTCCGGTTGTGCGATGAAGGGTTTAATGGCATACCATTTTCATGCAATAGAATTTTAGTTTACATTCACGATGCGTAATTTTATTCATAACTATTCATTAGATTACTAATTTTATCATGTCCTTTGTTTTGTTTATATTCCGGGTAACATTGCGTACATTTTTTCAAAACGTCTAATAAGTAGGTATGTGGATAATATTTTACAGCAATCAAGGTAAAACTCATTCAAATACTTTGAATATTTTACATACCTAAATCCCGTAAATATAAAGTTGTAGAGGATCGTGGCGAGCATCTTCTATTAATAATTATAAGAATGTCTAAAAATACAGGGTGGATGAAACATAGATTTTTTAAATGGAACAACCTGCATATCTAGAGATTTTTTTAAATCCTGATGTAAATACAATACATATTTGATATAACCCATCATATGTCTAAATTCCTTCGTTTTAGAGAAAAACGTCATTTTCACATATTTTAGTAGCTGTAGAATCCAAACTCATTGCATTGCATTGCACTTTCTCAGCAGATATCAAGATTAATATCAAAATGGAACAAATGGTACCATCTGTAAATGGTAGTTTCTTACGTCTTATGGCCTTCGGCCATGAACTTTGTTTAGATTGGGATTTCGCTAAGAGGGCAGTAAATAGGCTAATGAAGTAATAAAGTACATAAAGTAATAAACTCTTCTTCTATTTAGAAATTGCATTATTTTGTGCGTTTTTATGGCCAGATGTTTTAACTAGAATATCATTACCTACACCTTATACCTTCTATAAATTATTTATTTGTTCACATTAGTTATAGTCACCAGTTAATACTGAGGTTGTCATTTGTGAAAGTGAAAACGAAAGTGTTGATTACGTTGAAAACACGTTGCACTTTGTGGATTAAGCCTTATCCCCAATCTTTTTTGGACGGCGATCATGTTTTTTGAAAGGCTTGTTCAAAATTTGTTTCCTGCTCGAGGAAATTTCAAATGGACCAACACATTAAGACGCCGTCTCGCGTTCCTAAAGTTAAAAAGATGAAGTCCGGTCCCATTCAGTCAACGTTGAAGCAGTCTTTTGAGACTTTTAAAAACAAAAACCATGGCCAGTCAGAATTTAAAGAAGATCTGCGTAAAATGTTTTGGGCTGCTAATTTTCCATTAAACAAGCTGACTAACCCGCAACCCGCTTTTCTGCAAAAATATTCAAAATTGAATGATCCACATGAATCAACCTTAACAAAAAACGTCGTTGGAAAGGTATTTGGTACCGTACTAGATTGAAGTAAAGAGCAAAATTGGAGGTAATTATATGCATATTGTCGTCGACGAAACAACTGATTCGTGTCGTCGTTACATAGTTAATTTAATGATCGGAAAACTCACAGAAGAAGAACCTGAAAAGCTTACTGTTCAAAAACCATTTTTGAACACGCTTTCAAATCTAACGATTTAGTTTTGTACAATTTAACATTGCACGCCACTGTCCTCGCATTCCAAACAAATTAAAATCCATGGCGCTACTACTAACGTCATCTCTTGTTTACAACGTTTATTCACTGCTTCAGCAGTCTAGAAAGCTAACAGTTAAGCGTCCTCTAAACTTATCTGACCAATCATAGCGCTTCCCGCTATACCCCGGCGACCGAGTCGACCAATCACTGTCTCTTAACGGAGGTAACTCAAGTTAGCTCCTAACTTTCCGATCTTTAACAATCGATTTTTATAAAAACTATTAACGTATTTCGACCAGATTTGTGTTAAAATTCATAAGGTTAATTTAGACAATCGCTGACGTAAAGGTTTACATAACTTCTCAGTATTTACATTATTCGCCCTTTCTATTTCCGGAGGATGTATATCATCCCGCCAGAAGAGGCGGTGTCAAAGGAGCGTTAACAACTCTTCAAGTTAATCTAGTCCCCACGTTCTAGAATTCAATAGTCTCTTGAACCTCGACCCTGTAAGTCGCAAAAGGCGCACCCCCGTTTCCAGCCGGCATGGCGCTGAGCCGCCATACCGGGAAGTTTTCACGTTTTGAGACCTCATAATCTCTCTAGTTCATTACTCAAGTGATATAGTGATCCATAGCGAGCCATAGTCATCGTCATATCAAGCCTACAAAAAGGTATTTATCGGCATCCTGACTGCCATTATGGAGACCCACTGATCTCTAGTTCTAAGCCTACAAAAAAGGTAATTATCGGCATTCTGACTGCCATTCAATGGCAGTCTCAATAGACCCACTGATCTCTCTAATTCTCAAAGGCTGTACCATGCGCTGTACAGACCCCAATGGTATTGCCCATGGGTTTTTCAACATTTTCTATCACGACTATACCACTGGGTTGCTATACTCTTGCCTTATTCTAATACAGGGATTACTCTGCACTAGTCTGCATACATTCTCTGGCTTTACTCTCATATAAGGATTAAACGGCACTAGTCTGCCAATATACTCAAGTTCTCACAAAGGCTATATTCCCTACGCGGATTTCAGCTTACCTATGCTACCTGCATAGCGTTTTTTTTACAATCATTTTTGGGTGTATAAAAGCCGCACTCACAAAGGCATCCAAGTCATGCCTATTATGCAATAACTGCATACCAGACTAAAACCACTACATTCAAGTCATTCATATTTGCAAGAAATCAAACTACACTGTAAATAGAAGCTAGCCATAGACCTAGCAAGTGTTTTTTTGAAGTGACTTTCCCCCAGTGTTGGAAGATAAACTGCTGAACATTGAACGTTTCTCGTCAACTGTGAATATTATGTACATAGTAGCTTATAGGTGGACTTTAAGGTAATATTTATCATGCTATTATTGCTTGTATATTATTGCATTTCAATCAAAGTTATTTCCTCTAACTGAGCTCACGCATACTTGTTCCGCAGGAACTCTAAACCGACATTTAACTGTACATAGCTTCAAGGTTAATTTTATAATCATA
The DNA here is from genome assembly GCA_016904865.1 of Pissodes strobi. Classification (NCBI taxonomy): domain Eukaryota; kingdom Metazoa; phylum Arthropoda; class Insecta; order Coleoptera; family Curculionidae; genus Pissodes; species Pissodes strobi. The sequence goes on along the minus strand of MU186568.1, from coordinate 11,960 downwards.
TATTAGTTTAGTATTACAACTGTTTATGCATTGCTTTAGTTTTTAAGAGTTTTATTTATGCCATATTCTTCAAGGTCGAAACTTGCCTCGACTGATATTGTTCATATTGTAGCACTGTCTTATTCAAGAAACATTAATATATTTCTTTTAGCCAAATTCAGTTCCTATAGATAAGATTCATGTCCCGTTGTCCATTTAATTCATGTAAGATGCCTAAAAGCTTCCTTCCCGTTGGTCAATGACTTAATAGCAAATATGAAACAAATATTCATAAAGGCCCCATTAAGATTGCAGTTTTACAAGGCGAATTTGCCCGGAGTACCATTACCATCTGAGCCTGTCGCGGCCAGATAGGGTACATGCGCCAGTATTTCATGCAGATAATTTCCAAAAACTTAAAGACTTAATTTCACAAATGTCTGATGATTCACACTGGATCCAAAAGTGTAAAGAAATATTTCAAAATTTTAAAGTGAAACAACAGTTAATGTTTGTTAGGTGTAACTATGTATTTCTTAGACATAAAGGTGACAAACCCACCTTTATAAATGCGGCAAGAAAAGAAGTCTTAGATATAACGCTATCTACCCCATTTATAATAAAGTACCTAACCAACTGGCATGTCTCTCACCCTCTCAATGTCCATATTCGCTTCGACATATCAGTTGAAAATACTAAAATGGTTAGCAACCGAGCGCTCAAACTTACCGATTGGCTTGCCGACAAAGAGCATCTAAAGTGGAGCTTAAGGGCGAACCGCTATTCGCTTTAACCACTGAGGAACATGATGTAGTCTCGATACACTTAGAAAGTGCTATAATAGCCTCTTACGAAAAAACCTGTCCTGTGAACTAGGACGTGCCATGGAGGAACAGGACACTAAACAGGCTAAAGACTGAGTGGAGGAAAGCCTTCAATGCTGCCAAAAGACTGGGGAATTGGGATAACTATCATAAAACCCTATCCGAGTATAACAAAGAGCTTCGGAAATCCAAAAGAAGAACTTTTAGGTCCTTTTGTGAAGGGATAGATGAATTAGCACCGTCCATTCGTCTACAAAAAGTGCTATTAAAGGAGCACTGAAAACAAATTGACTTACTAAAGAATAAAGCCCAAGAGACCTATGCTAAGACACCTGAAGAAAGTCTAAAGATTCTTCTACAAACATATTTTCCCGGGTCAAGAAGAGCTGGCACAAGAAGACGAGCCCATTGAAACCGCTCAGCGGCCTACAAAAATGGTAAACGTTCTAGCCAACAAAACTTTTACAAAAAGCACAATCAGATAGGCGATATATAGCTTTAAACCCTATAAATCCCCGGGAGTAGGTGGAATCTTTCCAGCCTTGTCACAACAAGGTAGAGCACCTACTACACTCAATCAATCTTCACAGCCAACTTAGCATTGGGTTACATTCCCAAAAACTGGAGGAAAATTACGGTAGCTTTCATACCAAAGACAGGGCGACGATCACAAGAGGAACCAAAGTCTTACCGCTCCATTAGCTTAACCTCTTTCCTTCTTAAAACGATGGAAAAGATTATCGATAGGCACGTCAGAAGCAAGTTCCTTTCTATTGCTCCACTGCATGCAAAACAATGCGCATACCAACCATCAAAATCTACCACCCATGCTCTTCAAAATCTCGTCCGCGATATAGACAAGGCATTGGCTGAAAAAGAAGTGGCGCACATTCCTAGACATAAAGGATGCATTTGACAACACCTCACATGAATCCATTCAGCGCGCCACAACCCTTAGAGGAGTGGAACCAACCACTACAAAATGGATAAAATCCATGCTAACCAGCCGTGAAGTCACCGCGATCATTGAAGAAACAGCCGTCACAGTCAAAGCAATAAAGAGATGCCCTCAAGGAGGTGTTCTATCGCCTTTGCTTTGGTCTCCGGTTTGACGATTCTGGTAAGACTGACTGAAGCTTTGAAGTCCAAGGTCACGCACATGACCTAGTTATAATAATAAGAGGCAAGCATGACAACGTATGCAAAGTGCACTAAACTTTGTCAGCACATGGTGTACACAGGAAAGACTAAATATCAACCCAAGCAAAACCGTAGTGATCCCATTCAAAAAAAGAAGGAAGCTGGACCTTAAAGCACCCACTTTCGGAGGGACAATGGTAGAGCTTTCAGAAGAGGTTAAGTATCTTGGCTCACGTGAAGCCCACACCTGGAAGGAACTATCAAAAAAGCAACGGCAGCGCTTTGGGTCTGGCTACGATTCTTTGGTAAAACATGGGGCCTAAAGCCCGCAATCATCTGGTGAGCCTATAACACTGTTGTAAAGCCTATTAGAACTTACGCCTGCTTAGTGTGGTGGGTAGCAACAAAGGAAGTAACAATACAACGAAAACTAACAAGAGTACAAAGGCTCGCCTGTCCGGGTGTGACAGGGGCTATGAAAACGTGCCCCACTTGACCTCCCTCCGCTGCAGATATGCATAGAAAGGAGTCCACTGCGTATAGAGTCACTTAGACACAAAAACTGAAGTCAGGAAACCTAACGGGTCACCTTAAAATTCTGGACATCCAAATAGAGGCGATGACCAAACTAACCGATACAATGGAAACAAAACTCCATTTTGATCGCTCCATTGAAGTTGTAATTGAAGACCGCAACACTAGGAGAAACACTAAAACAACTAGAGGGGGTATCACTTGTCTGATACACAGATGGATCAAAGATGAAAGAATGAGTGGGATCCGGAGTTTACGGAACTAGATGTCGAAACTCTGCACCTTTAGGAAACACCTCCACAATTTTTCAAACGGAACTTATAGCCATCTCTGAATGTGCCAAAAAGGCCTAAGATGTGCAAATATCTATATCCTATCAGATAGTCAAGTAGCATTAAAAGCGCTAACATCTAGCAGAATTAACTCGCGGCTAGTGTGGGATTGTCGGATGGCTGCAGATTAACTGGCAAACAGAAACAGACCCACCCTAATGCGACTACCAGGGCACGAGAGTATAGAAGGCAACGAAGCCGATGACCAGCTCGCACGGAATGATGCACAGACCGCCTTTTGCGTGCTTGAACCATTCTGTGGCATCACTAGAGGACAGAATGCACCTGGGCAGAGACAGGCCAAAAGACTCATCTCTCACTCGCCTAACTACACAAAAAAGCTTATAAAGCTACAAAAAAATTAGATAAAACTGTTCGCAAACCTTCTCACTGGACATGGTCCCTGGAGGTACCACCTCAAGAAAATGGGGAAAACCACTGACGAACAATGCAGATTCTGCCAAACTATGGCTGAAACGTCAGAGCACTTGCTCTGCGAATGTCAGGCACTAACTCGCCAAAGGTTGAGGCACCCCGAAAATGCCCTTATGGCACCGGGGGATATACAAAAGCTCAATTCTCGAAATATTCTGAGGTTCTCGAAAGAGATAGGAATTTTCGTGTAAAATAGAAGAGTATACATGCTGAAGAATTTTCATTTTAATAAGTGTTTTTCAAGGAAACGGCTGTATTTGGAATAACTGAAATATATAACGGTGTTTTTGAAAAGAATAAAAAGTAACTACTTATATGCGAATTCCCTAAATATGTGTATATGCTGATCCATTTTAAAACAAAAAAGGTGTGACAGAAGCACGTCAGAAGTGAAAACTTCAGCAGAGCGATATTGAAAACTATATCAAATTTAAAAATACATGTCTTGTCCACGACGGGAATGGAACCCGGGCCGTGCGAATTACAGGCAGAAGGACTGACCATTGAAGCACCAAATGTGTTGAAAGCCAAGTCACTGGACCGTAGAGACATGGGCGATTCTAATACATTCAGCACGAATTACTATGTAATTAGCTTAAAGTACTTAAGCTAAACTTGACTATATCCTAATAAGATTCTTAATGCAAACCATCTATTTTTTTACAACCATATCATCCACGTATAAAAAGTGCATTCAAAATTGTAACATTCCCTGAACGTCAGAACACCAATCACAGCAACGAATTTTTACTCGCTTGGTATACCGTCTAGGACCTGTGAATATGCGTATACTGTGTTCTATCTCATGCTCTCGAAGGCTACATCCTATAGATCCATATCTTCTTATTGAAAATAAGATTTGATTTTTCCGCCTCAAAATATGTGACCGGAATTGTGTTCTATCCACTGATCTATACGAATGGATAAGCAATAACCTTTCACCGAAATGGCTAATTTACGACGTCAAAATGTAAACAAACTCTAGCAAATCTCGGGATGATTGCGTTTGCGCACTGTAACAATGCTTATTGTAATCCGAGAACGTGAGCAGGTCCGTACTTGTAAATTTATTTTGGTATAATAGTTTTGATTTTTGCATCAAAACTTCTTCAGTACATAGTACATTATTAAATTCACTTGGAAGACAACTCTCATCAATCACTTGCACAAACATTGTTATTTGGTAAAAATCTCAATGAAAAACTAAGTTTGCACCATATATTGCCTAAATCATTTGAGTAAATCATAGATAAATACCATGGATAAATATATATGTGTTCATTGGGTTCGTTTGGGGCCTTAAAAGCAAATACCAGACAAAACAGAATAAAATACACAAGCGTCTAGAGATCAGGCGTAATTTTCGATGCAGCGAAACGAATAATAGGTATTATTATGGCTTTGCATTACCTTCCGCTCGCTTCGCTCGCTACGGGGCTCAATCAACAATAACTAATCAAGTGCTAACCAAAACTAACCCAAACTAACACAAAATTAAGAAAAGAAGGTAAGTTAATAGAAAACAATAAACAAAACATCTGTTGCGACCGAAGGGAATCGAACCCGCAGCGCAGGAATGACAGGCAAGCACTCTGCCTACTACACCAATGAGGCGTTGTAGAAGTCATGCTAGAACGTAGATACATGGATTCGTTTCGCCGCATCGAAAATTACACTTGATAGATGCTTCTGAAAATACGAGGTTAACTGATAGCGATATTTCAGTTCGTAGTGCACTTGTGAATGCATGCGATTTAAAGACCTGCAATTGGCAAGTATATGGCCCTCCGCACGCTTCGTTCGCTCCGGGGCTCAAGAAAGGGAAACTAACCAAGTGCTAATAACCCAAGCAATACCCAAGAAAAACCAAAAAATCAAGAAAAAAACTGTTTACTTAAAAAAAAACCAAAACCGACGGGATTTGAACCCGGGTCGCCGAAGTGAAGGCCAACCATGCAGACCCCTAGACCATCTGCTGACTTGCAAACAACTGGTTGCAGCGCGGAGACATGCGTCACCTCACGTAGGTAGTCAATCACGCGCGTCTCATTCACAAGTGCACTATGAACTGAAAT